>VWZF01001124.1:119791-216783 GCA_013396755.1 Sclerurus mexicanus
AAAAAACAACCAAACGAAAAAAAACCAACAGCAAAAAAAGAGAATCATGTTAATGGCATTCAAGTACATAAAAACGGCTCCAAAGAGGAAGGGATTAATCCCTTTCTTATGTTCATGATCAATAGAAAAAAATTGAAGAGCTTAAATTGCAGCAGAAGAGGTTTATATTACATATTGAAAATTTTAATGTTAGACAAACATCTTTCAAGTTAACCCCAAACATAATTGGTTGAGAGAGAAAAAGGAGGATGACTAAGCAGCATCTTGAAGTCCCTTCCAGCATTTTTTGTATAATTTTATGTTCCTCCTCTGAGGAGCAGAATCTTTGGGGCTCAAAAGACATTCTTTTTCTGACTCAGAATGTTCCATGTTGTCCTTAGGCGTTATGCACAAAATGGGGCTGTGATGAAGTAGTGCAGTACTTAGAGAAATGTTATACTGGAAGTTGCATTCCACATAACAAATAGAGGAGCCAATAGTTTTATGGAGAATTGCATTTTTATAATAAAGAAAATACAGAAAAGTAACTTTAAAAGCTTATCATTTTGCCTGAATTTTTTATTACCTTTCTCATGAAAAATAATTCCACAAGTCACAGGTTTAATAAAAATATACAGCAACTAGTAGGAATGAAAACAGTCCAGCTTTTGACAATTTTAGGAATAAATCCTATAGAAAACAAATCATTACCTTCTTCTGGCCTCTGATAGCATTTATCAGTTTTATCAGATATCCTCAACAAACATACATGGATGGCTATGAGGCAGATAGCAGTAATAATTTTATGTGCAAAGAACATTAACATGAAGGCAGTGAGAACAGGGATTGACTAACTTTTTGTGTGTGCCCACAATATATATAGTACATTTTTGATGAAGTACTGACCTCTGACTTACTAATAACTGCAAATGCAGATGTAGATTTATGAATTTGGATAGTTCCATTTAGAAGAAAGACATTTAACACATTTTGTGTTAAATGATTCAGGTACATGAAACTCTGCCAAAACACAGGCTAAAAAGAGGAAAAAGAGGGTAGTAGTGGTCAAAATTATTGGAATATCTTGATAAAGTTGTTTTGGGTGATAACATGTTTCATAATAATGAGTTTATATGACTCTTAGCTATGATTTAAATTAATAGTTACTTTCTCTCTGAAGTTTTGTTTTACAAATGGTGAAGAAATGCAATTTATCAAATATTTCTGGACCGTAGTGGTTCTCTTAGGGACTCTTAAGGAAGATGCATTCTGACAATCTGGAACTCTTGCTGGACTTGGGACACCTGAAAATTGAGAAATCCAAACTCACAGTCACTTTTCATTCTAAATTCTGTCCTAAAAACCTCACTAACCTGTGATCAAATGATCAGAGGCTAAGTGATCAATAGAGCATGAAAAGGCAAATTTGAAATGGTAAGAGACAGATGGAAGGAACAGTTGATGCGTTTAAGTAGTGTGTCTGAGAAACACATTCTATTGCAAATCTTGCTCACACAGACTGGTCATTGAAGTATTATTCATAAATTCAGTTTTGTACACCACTGGCAAAATTGCTAAATATTTAATGTATATTAATTATGTAATTGCAAAAGTCTAATTAGAAAATGGAAATATGGTTTCTAAAGCTACAGATCTTATAACATTTTTTATGACAACCCATATCAAGTTATTTTGTCCAAGAGAAGTGAAGGTACTGCAAATGATAAATCTAAAGCATGAACAAAATTTAGGACTATACTTTCATTTGAAAAAGATACAGGATTAGATATCCATTGTTTCCTCAGCACGGATAGTCCTACATTCAGTGCTGCCTTAATCTCCAACTGAATCCTCACTAAAGTGAGAGTTGTTGGACTGCAATAGGAGAATGACAAACTACTACAGTCATTTCAGCAAAGCTACCCATCATTTAAAGGGCAATTTCATCTGTGTGGTCTATGTTTGTACTTGTCTCAAAAGGCTTTTTTCTATATGACTGTATGTTTTAAGAACAGATAAATACCTCATTATTCTCACAAAAAATTAATGGACTGAAATTAAATTACCATACTGAATGACAACTTTACAAATAATTGAAAAATTCAGAGTTAATAACTCATACAATGATGAAAGATAATAAATGGAATAACCAAAAATAACTCAGAGTAATTGGAAGTTACTCTAGGAATGAAAATCTGTACTGTGGAGGCAGTAGTTTTTCTACAGGGATCAGCTAGGAACTGTTCCATTACACCAAGAGAAGAAAAAACAGCCTGATATGAATTAACACACTGTAGAATAAGAGTTTTTTAAAGATAGAGAACACTAGGGGGTTCCTTAGTCTGGGATATAATAATGTGCTATTGTTTGTCTGAGTATATATTTTTCAATATACTTCTTTTTCCCTGCTTCTGAACATAAACGTTTCAGAAGCAGGAGCTGCTTTCTTGTATGGTTTGACTCTGTGATTGATTGCTCTGTCAGGTAGGAATTATTTATAAATAAACAGCTGAGTCCTTGGTTATGGTTAAAGATTTATATGTAGTCACAGGTACAGAGAACGAGGAAAGCTCACCTTTGCAAGTGTTCTTTGTTCAAACCTGTTTAAAAAAACACTGCTCTAATTTACTCAAGCTGCATATGTCCTCCAGGGCTGAAACAGCAGCTGGCAACAAGTTTTGTGTTGGCCAATGCCATCTGTATTTGCATTGGTCACTCCTTTTACCTTGGCAGCAGAAAGTGAAATATTAAGATTACCTCAGTACTTAGACAATTTAGTCATGCTGACTGCTGAGTCAAGTTATTGCCAGGAAGGCAACAGTATATGCACAACCTGTCTGAAGGCTCTGCAGTGGGATGATACCTATTTCCATAATGCATTGCTGTGCTCATTCCCTGCACAGTATCTTCTTACAAGAAAGTTCTTCAAAATAAATTGTCAGTATTTTTCAAAAGGAAAGCATGACTGTTGTCAAGCAACTGTCTAAAAAGAAAAGACCATAAGGAGTGAATAATAAAGCTCATAATTGGCATATGTAAATTCAAGTTCGTGTTGGAAACTATTCCTGCATTACTAATCAGCTAATAACATAATGTCTTCCAAGTATGTGTGTTAATAAAGACCCTGGGGAGGTAAACAAAAGAAATTATGCCTTTTCTTTTGCCCCAGAGAGGCAGGCTTACAGCAGAACATATGCAGTTTTGTTGTGCTACAGTAGAAGAGGGAGAAGATCCACAGTGACTGTGTTTTGTATCTTCAGTCTATCTGCTCTTACATTTGGCAGGTGCAGTCTTCAGCAATACAAGCATCACAGGCATTTAAATAGAGGGCAATGGAGGTTGCTCATTACTGTATTTCAACTGATATAAGTCCCTGGCATATGCTAATCAAGAAGTCAAGCAGCAGGATTCATAATGGTCATTTATATTCCTCTTAATCTATGCATTTATGAAATCACAAATTATTACTTACTCTAGAACTGGGGTCATTTAGCATTCTCAGTACTAAACAGAATAAAATACCCTAGAAGGATCCTTAATGAAGTCTTGTTTGAAACATATCTAGCAAGAGAGCTTGTTTGATTTCTAAAACGCAAAGCTGAGACCATGTTCTGTAGAATAAACTCCCTCTGCCAGAACTTCTACAGCAGTTAATTGGAATCTGTTGACTCAGTAAAACCATCCCGGATTATATCAGCTGAGATCGTCTCCCATGTCTGTTTGGAATCTGTTTGTGTAGCCTTCCCTCAGGCATAGCTGCCATTTGAAAGGCTTATTTATTTTTTGCAGCTTAGTTTATTTAACAGGCATAAAAAATATAACTCCAGTAAGGGGTGCTAGAAGGCTTCAAATAATTGTGATTAGAGAAATTCTTTTTTTTTTTTTTAACCCTGTTAAATTTACAGCTTGTCTGTATTGGGTAGATATTTTTAATGAAATGGCTTTCTTCAACTTTTTTATTGCGTATTTTCATTTGGTTGTGCTGAACACTTTCTTTGGGGGAGATACTCACCAGAGATGTAACCTGCTAATGCCAATTCTCATAATAAATCTACTCCACTTCCTGTAGAGTTATTCCATCTCTAGAAATATTGCACTTCATTTAAGTTGTGCCCATTGAAAACATGTATTTCATCTCAAGGACCCAGAGGCATTATTTTTCATCTTGAAATGTGGATCATTCCAGTCTTTATGATACAAACAACTCTCAACCCTTAGCATTTCAACAGCAGCATTATTTTTGAAAAGATTCGATTTCAACTGTCTGAAGCAGTGCTGTTCAAGATAAGCCTAGACTATTCCAATAACGAAAAAATAGATTAGTCAAAATGAACCAATTCCATAATGAGTTAAATTATTTGCATTTTTCCTACTATTAAAACATGTTAACACATTTTAACCGTACATACAACTGTGTAACGCAGTTTTTGAATCAGAAAATTGTGGACTCAGCTTCATTTTAGGGGAAAGTGTTATAAAAAGCAAAACATATCTCTACTTGTGTTTTGGATATTAGATTAGAATCTTTCAGGGCAAGTGATAGAAAGACTTGGATACATCAGGATTTGATTTGCTTTTATCAGGACAATATTGGAAATACGCTATTGCAGAAAGCTGTCTGAAATACTTGATGTTCTTTGGCAAATCTAATGGAAAGCAGGAGGTTAGGAATGATTAGGGAAGAAATGGAGTTCAAATGGAATTACTTTTTATAGTACTATATAAATCCATAATTCCTGCCCTTTGAATAATATATGCAGGAATGGCCATGACATTCAAACTTTATGTAAAAAAAATGGAAAAAGATGGCAAAGAATCCAAAGAGTTACAGATTGTAGAGTATACATCTGCAGATCATGCAATCAACACCAATTTAATTTAGTGTATCAAATTATACAGGTGTGTAATTAATTTATTTGTGACTAATTGCAAGTCTAAAGGCATCTAACATTGTTCCTTTAGTTATTTAATTTGTAATGCCTTCTTCAAAACACTATGAATATAGTATCTTAATGTGATATTTTGTCTCCTTTGGGAGTAGAAGGAGGAGATACAACAACAAAAATTAACAAGAAGGTGCATATCACTATTAAGAATTTATGAAAGCCTCTGTCATGAGCTAAACATATAACAATGTACTTAAAATATACTTCAGTAATACATTCCTTGCAAATTTAATGATAATAAATCACCAAAGGAATGAGAACAGTTTGTTTATTTTGTCTAATTCTTTTATTTTAAGAGTCCTAACATGACAACAAAAAAAGTCAGGATGGTTTGGATAATAGGTCAAGATGTGCCACAGATCATCTGCGTAAATTTGGGCATTTGATTTGTGCCTCATATTCTGTCTAGTAAAATAAGCACACTGAATACATAAATGTTGCTTTTCCTTTCCAAATGGATCCAAAAGGTCTCAATCCCTTTAGCAATCTGTCCATGGTGTACCAAAATTCCTATTTCCTGATGCCTATCAGATTAGCTCAGTTTGCTGAAGCATAATTCTAGTAACACCAAGGTTGTGGGTTTGATACCCCTATGGGCCATGCACTTAAGAGTTGGACTTGATGATCCTTGTGTCTCCCTTCCAACTCAGAATATTCTGATTCTTTCCCTAAAGATGTGCCTGGAACCTTACAGTGACACTTTATACTGGACTCAGGGCAAGTTAAGAATGCAGAAATGGTGTCCAAAGTCTTCAGCTCAGCTAGGTAGTATGAAGTACTGAGGGTAAAAATGTGTCTTCAGCCTTGTCTGGGAAGCCACTAAGTAAGAAAGTGGGAGTCTGTAGTGCAGTGCTTGGAAATATGAGCGATCAGTCTCTGGGTCCTGCTTTTACTTTCCTTATACACAAATGTCACTGAGATGTTCTGGGATTCTACTAGAATTCCAAGTTACCATTTTCTTATCTGTATGAGGCAAAATCACCTCCCACTCTCTGTCTCTTTTCCCTTTCTTTGTTCCTGGCTTAATGTTTCTTTCATGTTTCCTTATAGTGGCAAGGTTTCAGAAGGAGCAGAACTCAGAAGGTAAGGAACAGTTCATATTGGGATACCAGTCAGGCTTTGATGTGAAACTTGCACAGTCTGTTGAACTCTACAAAACCAAGGCATTTTTGGGCATATAAAGAAGATAAAATTTAGGAGCCTGAGGAATTTTCAGATAGAAATCTGCATCTTCTAAAGAGTTTAGCTTCCTCCAGGGCTCAGTGCCAGAATAACAAGGATTTTCAGAATGTCAGTTTCAGTTGTGAGTATTTAAACTCTTTCCAAACCTTAATTTGCTTTGTGAAAAAAGATTGAATCACATCCTCCACAGAGCAGAAGACCCATTCCACAGAGGTTATCTTGGTATTATTTCTTCTTTCCTTTCTCTGAGACAGAACAGTAAAATATCTCTATAAAACATTTTATTATATTAGTATCTTTCTCAGTCGAGGGATAGCTCCAGAATTATTTGTATAACGATTATTGCTTTGATATTTGCTCATCCTCATACAGAACAATATACTTCACTATCTCAGACACTGATAAGGTCCAGAATATTAGTACTAATACAGTCAGTATCAGTGTTCTAAATAAGCTGATGTGTGATTGCCAGTATTCTGATGAAGAATTCAAGTCAATTCTATGGATATTTCACCATTTTCACTAAAGGAATGTTTGAGCAAACAATATTTTCTTCCACTAAAGAGTCTTTGCTAATGCAAGTATGAGAGAAACAGCAATTCAAAACCATACATTTGTATTCATCTCTTTTCATTTCATACATTTGCTTCTAAATTTATACTTGTATACATGTATACTTGTGTACACATATGTGTGGACACATATGCCATAGCTCAAGTGATCTTGCCTCTATATGTGGTGTTTTATAGCGTATCTGTACCTTTTTCAGACTATCTAGCTAATACTTTTGTCAATTGAGACTGTTTTTGTAAGAAATTATCTTTGCAGTGTGATTTACTGGGATCAAAATGTCTAAGCATACAGTAGATTCCCTTCTTTCCCTTCAGAGCAACTGCCCAAAATGACTGAACGCTGCTAGTCACACAATGTACCATACTCACAATACCTTTCCCTCCTTACTCTATTCAAATTAGAGTTGTGTCCCCTTCTGCATTTTAAATGATGTATTATAGTGGCATATTATAATGAAGTGAACCACCCAAAGCCTTGTGAATGGAAGCGGACTTGCCTGCTGGTGTTTGATATGGCCCACCTACTGTTCACCAAAGTAAGCATTGCCTTAAGTCAGTGCAGCATGTAGTACTTCTGAGGCATATTCTTGTAAAGTTCTGGCTTTGTTAAAGAAAATAACCACGTACACTGTCATAAATGCACAATTTCTTCTGATTTTATCACTGATGTTATAGATGTTACTTTTGAAAATATTATTATGCTGTTATTATTTTTTGTGCTTATAAATAAAAAAAATTAGCAAGTATTTAAAAGTAAGTCCTTTTCACAACACATTCACTTAAAGTCTGTGCTGATAAAGTTTGCCTCACATGTTGATCTTTGGTTTGACTTATATAAGTCTTGGGCAGCAATCCAAGTATGGTGCAGGTTTACTGTTTCATTTGTTTTACCATCCCAAGTTTTCTTTCAATTGCTGCTAAGAAGTGAAATATTAATCAATCAGCAAACACAGTAAAAATAGTTCTGAAAACAACCTTCAGTAAAAGCTGATATAAAAGCACTGAAGCATGAATAGCCATTTGCACATTAACTTAAGCAGGCAGCCTCAGAACTGAGTTGCTCAGAAACCCTAGATAATAGCACCTAGAATTAGTTCAAGGAAGAATTAAGCTAGTGTTATGGTTTGTTGTATGCTTTTGTATTATATTTCTAGAAGTATTTTCATTTAATTATGTTAATATCATCTCGGTTTTTGTTGGTTTGTTTTTTTTTTAATAGCACTGACATATATGACACGTTTTTGTTTTCTTAGGGTTTTTGTTTTGTTTTGTAGTGTTTTGTTTTGATTTGTTTTTTTGCTGTTGTTTTTTATTTAACTTGTGCCCATTGTTTGTTTCCTAGTTAAATGAAAGAAACCTTTTCTCTCCCTACCAAAGAGTCTTGAAACACAGTCTAGAGAATTTACCTTAACTGCAGATAGTAGACAGCCCATTTCTTAACCTTTAGCAATGTCACACAGAGGGATGTTTTATGAATTTAAAAAAATTGACACAAGAAACTTTTAAATGGTAGGAGAGTGTAGTTCTTGCAGAGTTTGCTGTGTAGATAGTGCTGCACTGACAAAATTTCCTTAGATGTTTATACATTTCCCTTCCCAAAACTGTCTTCATAAGCATTACCCTAATCAAGTGAACATAGTCACATATGTAATTCACTCACGGATTTGATATAATTAGTATGCTCTATTTTTCACCAATTAAAAATAACATTTACTCTTGGGAAGAAACTTCGGGGACTGGGGTTTTTTTTCAATTCTCCTAATACCAGAGAGTCATATTGCCTCCAGCTCAGGACATGACCTTGCTTGAGCGAAATTGTCTTGGAGAAGACCATAAGAATTAAAGACATTTTATTGGACTACTATTGTCTTTTGCTATATTTTCTCTGTAAAGAAAGTATATGACAGGTGCCTAAGATTTAAAAATTTCCTATTTTGCATACAAATATTATATTAGTATTATGCTGTAGAATTAGCATATACAGAGGCTTTTACTATTAAGACCTTTATATTCTACTTTATAGCTATAGCCCCAGTCTACCTTTTTCCCCTCTTGGATTTCATGATAAGGTAAAGCTGACGCAAGTCAGTATCTCATAGAAATAAAAAATATTTTCCACTAAAAATTTATACCAAAATTAATCTTATTTCACTGACAAATCAGCCATAAGGTTGCAAGAAATAATTTTTTAAAAAATAGCTTTACATAGTATATTCCTTTAAAATATATTTTAATCACAGGCAGTAAAGTTATCCTGTTTTACCTCACATTGTAACTAAGCCATTACATATGGTTAATTGTTGTCTCTCATCTCAGTTGGAATGGGAGAGATATAATCTCATAAATACACTTAAATTTTAGCTTCAGAGTGAGTGGTTTCTTGACTGAGTGAAAATACAGACTTCTATTACTGCTTCCTTCCAACAGTTTCACTAAGTTATATATATTAAATGGGTGACATTTATACAAAATATGTTTACTGTATATTGAGTCTATGTCTGGCAATGACCCATTCAAATTCAAAGTGGTCATGAGTCATAGACATGCCAGATGATGTTGCTTAGCAGCGTTAGGAGGTCAGCATCTCAGACAACTACTGACATTGTGGAGGTCATTGTGCCTAGCACTCTGTCATGTCAGGGAACCCGATTATATGATCATATCATAAATGCAGCAAACTTCATCTTAAAAATCGGTTGTTTCCTCCCTCCCTCCCTCTCATTCTTCTAAGACAACTGTTCCAAAATTTGATTCCTCTTGTAATAGTTCTGAGATTAGCCTTGCTTTTTGTTTTCTTGTAAAAAATGTTATATTTTATTTTTTGTGGCCTTACTTTTTTCAGCTTTGAAGCGTGTCTTGCATGTCTATATATGGAACATACATATTTATATTGCATATGTTGCATGTGTTTATACATATATATCATACCTTGATAAGCTTAGCAAAAAAGCTACCTTAGTTGCCTCCTTTAAGTGTTTCCTTCATTCTGAGCACTATGGTGGCTCTTTCCATCCTGTGTCCATTTCTTATTTGTATTTCCTGAAGTGTGTATTGTAGGCCACATCAACTTTATGCTGTATCCATTGATTTTGCGATGTACACATCTCTGTTTCTACCCTCTATCTAACTGAGAATTTTCAGATCTTTCTTATTTGGCCTCTTTTGACTGATGATCAACCTAGTTTTAAAGTAAGTCTTATTAGTCTGTCCTTAAATGACTTGCATTACACTGATGCAGATCATCTTATTTTTCTTAGGTTTCAAGACTATTGCTAACACATAAATTAATCTTCTGTCCAGTGCTCATTACTCCTAATCTTTCTGCAAAGCAATAATGTTAAATATTTCTAATATGAGAGAAAATATATGTCAAAAAGAAGAATATATTTTAATATAGAGAATATTTTAACATAACCACTCTGAAAGTCAACTCTCTAGCATAGGCTGAGCACATGTGGAACCAAGAAAATAAGTAAAGAGCTGCATCAAGCAACCTGTATGAAAATTATCTTTGAGTGAATATATGTTTCAAGTATATATATAAACCAAATATTTTAATTTTATCTTGATCAATATAACAATAGAAATTTATTAATATTGGAGATATATTGGAATATTCCCCCATCTGTGGGAAATAATAAGATAAAATTCATCTCCCAACAGCAACACTGATACAACTCAGCATGAATACAAATTGTTATCACCTTCAGAGGAGATGGAAAGCTGTTTGAAGCTCTTACCTTCCTGCTGCCACTAGAAAGAAAGGATGAAAAGGTAGGATAGGATTTAAAAGCTTTAGGATACTATGAATACACATCAACTCTTTCATTTCCGATTCCCATTTCTGTCAGAAGCTATTCTGAATCAAACCTTAGTCCAAACACACTTTCAAAGAACATTTATGAAGGCACTAAGACTACACTATTGGAGTTGAATTAAAGAAGAAACAAAAATATTTCTTCTTCATAGCCTGAGTTTAGCCATCTAGCAGCTGCAGCATGATGGATGGCAGACTAGAAATTCAATGGACAGGCCAGAGCCACAGTAATTGCCCAATATCACCTTCTGATGTGTTTTTAAAGGTAAGAATAAACATTCTAGTCTACACCTGCCTGGGTCTATGGGTGAGGCAACAAAACTTCAAGGTCAATGTTGACTGATGATGGGAACTATGTTGACTAATCACAGCTTGATGATGGAAATTACAAATAAACAAAAAGTGCACCACATCTTCTAGTCCTTGGAATCAAACAAAAAAGTGAAAAGGAAATGGCAATGATGCAAAATATTACTTTTAATTCTGTAGCTACTGAAAATAAAGAGCTTTGTCTTGCATTGTGCTACCTTTTTACCTTCTAAATAATTGTTAGATGTTGACTCATGTCTGATTCAGATATAGAGCAATATTCTCAGTGGGTGGTGCACAAACTGAGGAAATTTTGGCATTGTTATGGCTGGTCAAGCTTGTATTTTCATGAAAATCTTGATTACGTTCACTAAAAGAAAAGATATGGTTTAATAATTACAGCCTGAAATAGAAAACAACACAAATTTAAGAAAAGATGCACTTATTATAGGAAGTAATCAGTGTAAAAGTGACTTTTTATGGCTTAGCTTTTTCCAGCATACCTAACCTTCTGGTGACAGTCCTAATCATGGATTCAAAAATCAAGGCTTACCCTTTGAGTTATTGGTGTCATTTAAACACTGTGATGAGGCAGAACAGATGTACAGTGGTATCCTTCTCCTCAGCAGATGGACTGTTCTTGGAAAGTTTTATATACTTTTAAAGCAATTTATATTACACCAGTGACTACAGTACACATTTGTACTCAATAAATATGTATGTATTTCTGACATGTCAATATTCACATTTAAACATCACTGTTATTATTGAAAAAAAAGTCAGTATTCATACTTTATAGAATGCACTACTTCATATTCTGATTTGTGGGTTTCCTTCCCACACTCCTGTTTCTCTCTTCAATTTATGTTCAAACATATTCAACAATTTATTTTCATAAATCAGGATAGTCTACAAGCTTCAATTTAAAGCTACAATTCTCAAGAGGTGTGCATAGCAATATTTTCCTCCATGTAAAATACCTTACAGACTACCTTGCTGGGATTCATACAAAAATCCATATGACAGCTCTTTGGCAGAGCAGAGGGACTGAAGGGGTATGTCCTTAAGCGTCTCTTAATAAAGAGTTTAGATAGAAACAGGCAACTGAAACAGAATTGAAAATAACTTATGAAATTATTTTTTTTTACATTTTTAAGGACAGAGGTAGCACACCGTATTACAGGATAAATTTGTTAGGAAAATATCAGTACTAAATTTAGTGATACAGTTACACACAACAATTAAAAGCTGACAATTCACAATTTTGAACAGTGTCTGCATGCACGCTGCATTGATACAATCCATTGGTTATAATTCTTCCACTGTTTGTTTGGAAGTTCATTTATCTATTTTCGAAACTGAAGTTGAATATGGGATTATTCATGTGGATTGGCAAAAATTATATGCATTACTAGGATAAAAGTCCTTGTCTAAACTGATTCTATAGGAGCTGTACTTAACTTCTCCAAGAAATAACACAAACATCTAAATGGCTGGAAAGGGGACATGAAACTGAATACTGTAAAATCATAGGAAGTAAATGGGGAAATATAGTAACCTGTGAAACCTGTGAAAATGCTGTATTTTATATGTGTTTGTGTAAATGAAGGCAAAGGAAACTTTTAAATCTGCTTCTGTTACATTTTATTTCATCTATTAGCTTTCGGAGTGTACTTTCTGGTATGAAAAGGCTCTAAAGACACTTGCATGTGGAAAGATGAAATGGTATTAAGATTATCTTACTTTCTTATTTATAAAGGAATTGCAATGAAAGTAAATGGGATTTTTTCTCGGCTTTTTCTCAAGGTATGTAATCATTAAAGAAATTCTTTCCAATGTATTACTTATCTGTACTAATTATTCTGGTTCTTAAATATCAGTGATCCAAATGAAAAGATAATGGGTTTAAGAACAATTATCAAGAAAGCTTACATGAATTAAATGAAACAAAAACTGAAACTGAGAAACCTATCCTTTGTAGATGAGCCAACTTTATTAAGCATTATCAGAAAGAGCATTTTCTTACAATGACTTTGTATTTGGTGAGACATAAAAGTGTAGAAAAAGGACAACCTTCTTTTTCATATACAAGCCTAGTATTTTTAAGTGATAGGACAGTTAACGCCATAAGTTTCTGTACGCAGTATTGCTTTCACTACGAGTTTAAAATGAATAATCTCCTTTGAAACAAAAGTTGCAGTTAATAAAGGCATTTTGAAGAAAAGAATCACAGAATATGCTGAATTGGAAGGGACCTGCAACGATCATCGAGTCCAACTCCCAGACCTGCACAAGACCATCCCCAAGAGACACACCATGTGCCTGAGAGCATTGTCCAAATGCTTCTTGAACTCTGGCAGATTTGGTGCTCTGACCACTTCCCTGGGGAGCCTGTTCCAATGCCCAACCATCCTCTGGGTGAAGAATCTTTTTCTAATATCCAACCTAAACCTCCCTGACACAACTTCAGGCCATTCCCTTGGGTCCTGTCACTGGTCACCACAGAGAAGAGATCAGTGCCTGCCCCTCCTCTTCCCGTCACAAGGAAATTGTAACTGCAATGATGTCTCCCCTCAGTCTCCTCATCTCCAGGCTGAACACACAAAGTGACCTCATCCCCTCCTCATACGGCTTCCCCTCAAGGCTATTCACCGTCTTCATTGCCCTCCTTTGGACAGTCTCTAAGAGCTTAATATCTTTCTTATATTTAAGTGCCCCAGACTGCACACAATATTCAAGGTGAGGCCGCCCCAGTGCATAGCAGAGCAGGACAATCCCCTCCCTCAACCGGCTGGAGATGCTTTGCCTGATGCCCCCCAGGACATGGTTGGCCCTCCTGGCTGCCAGGGCACTGCTGGCTCAGATTCAACTTGCTGTTGATGAGGACCCCCATGTCCTTTTCCATGGCACTGCTTTCCAGCATCTCATTCCCCAGTCTGTACAAACATCTAGGATTGCCACATCCCAGGTGCAGAATCTGGCACTTTCCCTTGTTGAACTTCACATGGTTGGTGATTGCCCAGTCTTCTAATTTGTTGAGATCTCTCTGCAGGGCCTGCCTGCCTTCCAGGAAGTCAATAGCTCCTCACAGTTTTGTGTTATCTGCAAATTTGCTTAGTATCCCTTCCATTTCCGCATCCAAGTCATTTATGAAGATGTTAGAGAGCACAGGGCCCAGGATGGAGCCCTGTGGAACCCCACTAGTGACAGGTCACCAGTCTGATGTCTCCCCATTCATTATTAATCTCTGTGCTTGACCCATGAGTCAATTGCTCACCCACTTCATGATGTGTTTATCCAGCTGTGTGTGCTGGACGTTTTGTCCAGAAGGATCCTGTGAGAGTACTGAAAGCTTTACTGAAGTCCAAAAAGATGATATCATCCGGCTTCCCTTGATCAGCTAGGTGGGTTACCTTGTCTAAAAAAGAAATCAGGTTTGATACGGAGGACTTTGCCCTCATGAAGCTGTACTGGCTGTGACCTGTGACTGCTTTGTCTTTCGGGTGTTTTCCAATACTTCCCAGACTAATCTTCTCCATAACTTTATTAGGCTCTGAAGGGAGATTGACAGGCCTGTAGTTTCTGGGGTCTTCTCTCTTGTCCTGCTTGAAAATTGAGACATTTACCATCTGCCGGGACCACTCTGGATTCCCAAGACCACTCAAAAATGGAGAGAGGTTTTGTGATGACATCAGTGAGTTCTTTGAGGATTCTGGGATGAATTCCATCAGGCCTCATAGATTTGTAGGGATTCAGCTGAAGAAGCAGTTCCTGCAGAAGTTCAGGATTGACTGGGAGTTGATCTTGAGGGACAAATCTTCATTCACTGGCAGGTATGGTGCTTTTATCTGTAGATTAAGCTTCTGTTTGGAATGTGCATTCCTTGCAGTCTCCATGGGGATCCAGATAGTTGCCTATTATGTACTTTTCCTAACCACAGAATTAACCTAATTCTAGCATATTTTCTGCAGTTTGGAAGTTTTTAAAACAGGTTGCTATGGAAATAGCTGTTGAACTCCAGAATAATCAAGACAGTTATATACTAAATTTGTTTTAACAATCAGAACTAGAATCAATCACTCCCTATTCATTTGTTCACTGTGATGGAGTTGCAATTGCCAGAAAGTCAGCCATACTTTTAACAGAACTCCTGGAAGGAATGGAAATTACAGCTTCAGAGGTATGGAACTGAAACACAGAGAGGTCAAGTGATTTAATGGTCTCACAGAAGATCCGATGGATTGGGGAATTATTATAAGCCATCTAAGTCCAAATGTAAGCATCCAATGCACTGAATTATCCTTTTTCTCATTTAGTCTTTGTGTGTGCAAATGTTCAGTTTAAGGGCAGGTTGTAATGTTCTAGAATTTGTTGCTCTGCTGGTCACTAAAAGCAAAATATACAAACAAGAAAGGAATTAAACAACCCCCAAAACCTGATTGTGCTGATTACACATACCCTAGTAAGCTAATCAGGGCCAGTAAACTGACTTGAACACTTGCACACAAGTAGCTCTGTATGTAAGCAGCAATGACTTACACTTACTGTTCATGTAGTGCAAACAATCCACTGTTGTTTGACTGCACAGTTCCTGGCAATGTTTGGCCCAGGGCTACAAATGCTCTCCCAGGCAATGCCTCAGCATAATACTGAGCCCATCAAGGAAACACAAGAACAGTCCTTCCCAGAAGGCAACACAAAAGATTCCACCTGTTTTGGAGAGTTTTACTATTTGAATACAAAGTTATCCATGGCATTTGGCCTCATGATCACAGGACAGAATCCCGACTGTTTCATTCATTAAAGTAAACCTAGACATTTGGACAAATTGGACAAGGAACACTGAATTCCAAAGGACATTTTTATTCAGGAACTGAAAGAGATTTTCAGAAGCTTAACTTCAAACACTCGAGTATGACAAGTTTGGTGTTTGTGCCTCATCTGCATAGAGATGTGAACATCATCAATGTAAGGAAATTAAAGAATTTCCAAGAAGGCTATGATTTAACTGGAAAACATAACAAGCAAAAAACAAGCCAAAGGCAACCAAACAACACAACAAAAACCCACTCATACGCCCACACAAAAAGGCAACAAAATCCTGTTGCTAAGAAGGTTTTGTTTGTTTGTTTTTGGGTTGGTTTTTTTTTGTGAAAGTAAATAAGGAGAAAGTTGTATGAAAAACTTGTCCCTGTCCCAACCAAGTCACCCTCTGTGGCCTAAGACAGACCTTTCTGAATATGCTAGAGCACTAGTGTTTGTACCCTGTTAAGATTTTAAATAGTCATTTTGTGTGTCTTTCATTCAGAGGCTCTAAAAATAAGGCATTTAAAGAATTCTTCTACTTACATGATGTTCAGCAAAGACCTATGGAAAGTCAGATCCTTTAAAAAGTCCTTTAAAAAGTCAGATCCTTTAAAAGTCAGATCCCATAAAATTTGGACACGCAACCTTCAGAGATTTTGACTGCACTATGAAAGTATACATTGAAAATCCACTTTTAGTTGTCAGTTTAGTTAATTTTTTAATTTAACTTTTCTCTTTATCTTTTATACAAGATAGAACTGTGTCCAGAAAGAGATTTAGATATTATTACATTTGCAAACTCAAACACACTGAAAGGTGAAAATACCTTAAATAAAGTCTCATTAACGTTTGGCTTCTTTTTGTTAAGATGCATAAATATATGTTGACATTATGAACTTCATAAATACAGAATTTCATTAAGTGCACCTACCCCCCAATCCAAAGTACCCAGACCCACACAGACTCATTAATATAGTAATGACAAAATACATACAATAAATTCCTGTACATTTTAAGATTTCAGATATCCTGTCGGCACAGGAATAATTTAGGGTAGACAGAAAGAGTCCAGTAGCTTTGTGTGAAATTGAGCTATAACTTTGAGAAAGAGATCTGGGTATATTTAAAAGAAGAATTTCTGACAGAGATATTGGTTATAATGTAGAACAGTCAGTTATCATATTTAAACATAAATTATACAAAACCAGAATATACTCTGCCAATCCCGGCAATTTCTAAAAAGTATATCATATCAGGTTTTCTGATTCTCTTTCCTTTCCCGAGAGTCTTAGAGAATTTTTCATCTTCTTCTGAGCATTACATTTGTGTTCTTCAATTTTAAAAAATAAATCTAAAAGAAATAAAAATATTTCCAACAAAAACAGATTCTGTAGGTATATGTTATTTTATTTGAATGTTTTTAGAACTGACCAGAAAATGAATTTCACAAAATCTTTCCGAGTGCTAACTTTGACCTTGTACTTCTACTTAGTATTGTCTATCAAAAACATTTTTAACACTTGGAAATAAGACCCAAAAAATACTTTTTCTTTCCCTTCATACTGTTGTAAAAAATATAGACCCTAGTAAATCCAAAATCAGCACTATTTATCAAGATGATGATGGGTATGTTATTCATTGTAAACACGTCTCCATTTAAGCATTTAAATATTATTTTAATAGTGAAAACAGCACTCTAAAATATTTACTCTGCCCTTCAGTGAATAAAAACCTGCTACTCCTCCTAAGAACAGAGATACTTAAAATTCAGAATTAAGCTGGATGATTTATTTTTATTTGTTGTCATCCTAAAAGTCTCTGACTCTTAAAATGAGTTTTCTTAGTTAATCTTAAGGGAAGGAGATCTTAAGGGAAGGTAAATTGATCTTAAGGGAAAGAGAAAGGTAATATTTTTCTGCCTGTAGTGGAGTTCAGGAAATAAAGGTGCTGACTGGTGGGATGAGTGCAGTAGTTCAGGATTACAGGTTGATTGCAGTGGCAGCACTTTTTTCCTGGACCTAAGCAAGAATAATGTGGCAAGCTTCATGTGTTGACTAATGCCCTCGGAATCTCCAGCTCAATCACATCCTCTACTACATTGCTAGAAGGAGCAGTGTGATGTGTTAGTGCTCCCCACAAAGCAGAAGGAATTGGAAGGACAGAGGTCCACTTCCCACAGCAGCTGGCTCCATTCCAGCACTGTGTTTGGATAAGGCCTGCAGAACCGTATTTTGCTGTTTTCCCCTATGTGAGTGACTCCTGATCAGCCTGGTCACATACATGCCAGAGCCAGGTGGATTAGTGAAGATATTCTATTTTTTTTGTTTATTGTTACATTAATTGTCTGGCCAAGTCACAAAAAAATTTATAAGAAAATGACTCTGTGGCTTAAGCCATCTTTTCTTTTGAAACACAGCTTCGAGACCAAAGATAACAAACAAAAGAACACATTTTTTGAAGAACTATGTGTATTCATATATCCTACTAGAACCTACAGCAAAAGAGTAGCTTTCCACTCTCTTACTCTGAAAAAGAAATAAAAAAAAAAAGTTAGAAGCTTTGGACAACACAGCAGATTTTATGTGCTGCATTAATACTGGCTAAGGGTGTAAGGAGACACAACAATGTACATTTTATATGTTATTATGATACATTTTTGTGAAATTTCAGTTCAGGGAAAATTTCAGGGTGTTTGGATAGATTGTCTTATACAAAATACCTTATGTATTTGATTTTTTTCCCTTAAGATTCTTTTCAATCCCTCCAACTTTCTACAGTAACTGCATATCACAGAAATATGTATTGAGCATTGTTATAATTTAATTTACATACAGCATACAGAGCAAACAAATTCTGCTTTTGATGTATGAGCTTTTTTTAGCAAAGAATAAAGAGTAAGAAAGTTAAATCCCCTGAAATACTTATTAGCACAGCAGTTAGGGGCAATGTTTCCTAAGACCATGAAGTCCCTCAGAGTTATTAACCTATTGGAGATCCATGTCCTAGTGAGCGTTTGTGAGTTCACAAGGCTGTCATCTTCAACTGAAAGTGTCACTAGAGACTGCTTTATTACCTGTATTTTCTATTCAGAGTAAGGGATTTCTAGATTCATGAAAGAGCATTGTATGAACTCTTTTCTTCTGAAGTTGCATAAATTGAGTCATCCATTTGTTTCTCTGAACTATGCATCCATAAAAGTGTGCTATCATATGATCAGCCTAATAAACCTGACTCCATTTCTTGGTATTTTATGAAATGCCTATTTAAGTTTGAAGGTAATCCAGATAATGCAAACAATTTTGGGAAGAAACCATGCTTATGGATTACTTATAGGCAGACAATTTACTAATGAATCACTGTAGTTGCTAGGAAATGGACTGAATGAGCAAATTTTGATTACCTTTGTAAATTGAGTCAAACAGTAGTTACCATTTTATGTACACACAGCTGACTGAGCATACCAGATGGTAGGCAATGCTTTTTGCAATAGTAACCTAATGTTCTATATCTGTGGGAACATTAGCCTAGTGGTTCAATACTCTTTAGTGCTTGTAAAGTTCAACAATGTGTAATGTAAGGACACACAGTTGCATATTGCAAGTCAAATACATAGAACACTCAGAAATCTTAAGTCAAAACATATTTGTTCTTGTCTAATGGGCTCTTCTCAGTTAATACACTAAAAGAGAAAGGAAAGAAAAAGGCAAGCAAGGAGGGACATTCTTCAGCTGTTCTATGGAAAGTGAAAAGGAAATGAATGGTAGAATGAAAGAAATTGAATGGTAGAAGGGTTAGATATTCATAGCAGCATCCTCTGATTTGCACCATGGAAATAATGTTGAGTAAAGTTAGTGAAATGTCTATAGCCCCTTTAGCATTTCTTAAATTGCCATTGCCTCTACTAACAACTAAAGTATTAGCAGTATGATCTGTTACTCATAACTCCTTCATTCTTCTAAGCACACGCGAATTTCTCCATTTTCTGGTTCTGTTTACAGAAAGGACAAAACATACAAGAACATTCAATTTACACAATAAAGGTACTTTTTGTTTTAGAAAATCATGTTAAAACTGCAGGAATTTCTAGTAAATGCTTGTGGATTTACATTTACTCCCATCATTTGGATGAGAGTATGGCCATGCACATAGTTCCTAGAATTTCCAGTCCCCCACTATTTAATACTGTTCTTAGTCAGATAAGAAAAAGTAATTAGCCTTCCTTAGCTAACTATTTTAGGATTAAATTCCAGTTTCTTAAAATTGAATGGATCCCTGAAAGTTTTTTTTGTACTTCTATCAAAATGTCATTTTGTTTAAATAATGTTTTCTCTATACTCTATTCTTAGATATATGAAACCATAATAAATAGATGCTATATAATAAAAGGGTGTCTTAAATTTAAAAAAAATAGGACAAAACTAACAAAAAATGCGCCTGTGTTTAAACTTGTTATTGATATGCTACTTCACATAATGTGGCTATCTCATCATTACACTCTTTTCTATGAACCAGCATCTCCTGAGAAATTAAATTTGTCTCATTCAGTACAGCCTAACCAGGAAAGGAACTGGAGGAAAAGAAGTGTGATGTTGTTGAGACACATAGAAACACTGAGTTCCTGACACAAGGTTGTCTTTAAAATATTTCTCATATATTAATTATTTAAGTAGGAGTATTTATTTATTTACTTATTTTTAGTTGTCCTTGTGCATTTTATATGAAAAGGGGCACTTTCTACAAAAGACACTAAAATACTTTCTATCTAGTTCTTACAATATTTGGGGGAATATCTATCATATGACATTAACTGGGTGACTATGTGAAGACATGCTCAAACTATCTCAAGACAAGATTATTGTAGAATATTAAAGGAAGCTTAAGGAATGTCCCTGAGACTAATTAGGAAAGAAGAGCAGGTATCGAAGAAGACAGATGTGAAAAAAAAAAAATCCTAAGAAATACCTAAAGAGGTGTCACAAGAACTACTGGATGTAATGTCAAGGTTAACCAGGAGACTTTATTATGCATAGCTATGCTTTTGACAAAGGCCACTGAGAAAAATTCAAAGATCATAAACCTTTTGTCAGTCAACACATACTTAACAGATTGATATGCTTTGAGATCAAAAGTTTAAAAAAAAGGAGAATAAAAAAGCATTTTGATATATCCAAGAACTGTAAGAATGAGTTAGAGCAATGCAAAGCAGCAAGAGAATGGGAAGCAGAACATTTTTTTTAAAAAAAAATAAATTACAGATTTTCAGAATTTTAATTGATTTCTAATTTTTAAAAACTTTTGTAAATTTTTTTTTATTTAAAGACACACCATACCTCCAAGCTAAGAAGATAATACAAGGCAGAAAACACATAAGCAGTTGCCTCCAGGAGATATCAGGAAAGAAAAAAATCAATATGCAACACACAGGTTACAGGGACACAACTTAAGTATATATACTACAATCCCTTTAATAATTGACAAAACACACGAAAGCAGTAGAAATAAAAATAGTTTGAGGACAAGCTAGGTAGTTTATACATATTTTTCATACAAGGATTAAGTAATAAAATGTCCTCATTATTTTAATGTTATTTTTCTTTGAAAACAGGATGAATCAGGTATGACCATTAAACATTTAAAATCTGAGGTATTTTAATTATTCTGTCATTCTTATTCTATTCCTTGACCAGAGAGATAAAATGTTATTAACAGCTGAGGATGTACATGCTGTAAATTTCTTGGAGAGAATGAGTAATAGAATAAAACATACACATAAAATCATAAAGATTAAATGGTTTAATCTTCATTTCCTTTGCTATGTAGGCAAAAGATTGTGCTTAATTCTTCTTTCAGCACAGCCAAAATAATTATGTATAGATGTGCTGTTCTCACTGAGAAGGGTGTGGTCTGACATTTTGTGTCTTAACTACCTCTATACCAGGGCTCTGGCAACAAACTTTGGGAACTCAGCTCCTCCTTATGTCCCATCACATATGAAATATGTAGAGTTCATTGCAATTACCTCTCTTTAATTGTCTGTCATCACTTCAGCCTATGTTGAAAAATAATGAGTTGCACAGCCTTAAATGTGAGGAAAAAAATCAATCTGTGGTTCATTTAAGTGTTTATCTAACAATATGCTAAGTGCTCTGAACTCATTCCAGCACAGCAACTACTTTTGGACTCAGAGCTAAACATTGGAACTGTCCAGCTGAATCCAGTGAGACATCCCTCTCATCCTTGAGGCTAAACAGTTCTAATTGCTAGGCCTACTTATTTTGTTGGATCAGTGACAGCATGCTCAGCATTTTGTAAGATCAAGATTTGATCCTGAAAATTTTACAACTCATCTGTGTAGATTGATTCTTTTCCAGTTTTCCAGTAAAATTCTAGGAAATAATCCAACCTTCATATGAGCAAATAGATAACTCAAATTTTCCTCAATATGACTGAAACTGGGACTATGGACCTTTCTAAAGCAGATTAATTACTAAACTTTAACAAGCATTTACATGAAATATTGATTTTTATATCTTTAATTCACCTATAAGAGTTTATGCACATTATATACAGTGCCATATATGACAATTTTACCTTCGAGTCTAAAAGGGAAATGCATCAAAACTAGCAATGTGATGTCAAAATGGATCCAATTTTAAATGTAACGCCTCTTGTCTTGCCTGACAACTTTATAAACAGTGAAAGATTCAGGAGAAGAAAAGCTTCTCCATGCAAATTACAGAATAGTGAACATGGAGAAACCGGTTTGAGCAACCATGGGAAGCGTCTGGTCTTTGTGAACTTAAAATGGCATGGAAAACACATCTGTCCAAAAATCAGAGCACTGACAGCTGTTGTGGCCAGCTGTTGCTTTGACCATTTAAACATGGAAAAAAGCAAAAAAAGGTATTACTTTTAATTAACCATTCCTTAATCCCACTTCATTTTCTCAGTGCAGAGGTATCACTATAGTAACTCAATCGTGTTAAGAAACAGTATTGTTTTAAATAAATTCTAGCATGAAATACATATTATATCCAAGTTAGATTAATCCTGCACTAAACATCAATTTGATAGAAAAAGATTAATTGATCAGGTTCTAACTGAGTAGTATATACTGTAGCTGTAATTAAAAGGGCTACAGAGATTAGATCTCATATTCTTCCTAACAGAGGCCTGTTCACAGGTGTCCTCATCTGAACCATAGGAAACACTTCCTGTGATCTGATAGGGAAGCTAAGTTAAATGACAGATTTTGAGAGGGCTTTTTGGGAATTTAAGTGATTTGGCAACTGCATGGCAAACATCATGTAAAAAATGGTACCATTTCCTTTTTAGTAAGATGAAAATAGTTTTGGCACTATTTTCTGTAAATTGATCAATATTAAATTGTAATTAGTGACCACTCTATGATATTATTACCATATATATAAAACAGGACTTTTTTTGGGTTGCTCAATTATTTCTATATATCTATAAATAGAAGAAAAAAATAGGTTTTCTTAGGTAGGTATTTAAATTATCATTACTTCTTGTAAGGCAATATTTCCTTTCATAACCTTGGTTTTCTTCAATGTCAATTCACTAGTGATGTAAGCCATCATGAATATCCAAAAAAGGAGACTGAAAGAAAACCCATATGGAAGGGGTCTTTAGAGAAAGCATGTGGACTTTGTGCTTATCAAAAAAAAAAAAAAGTTATTTTTATTTTCTGTTGATATTATATTTAAAAAAATTTCTTTATTAAAACCAAAATAATTATAATTGGAAAACTGTTTTAAGTAAGTTGAAGTTAAGAATAATGTGCTTTCTATGCTTCATACAGGGCACAGTGATTTAGAGAGATATGTTTAGGGAGCACTTCAAACTTTACAGTATATATATTTTATTTATAACATTCTAAAAGAATGCTAATATGCTTTCTACTTTACTATAATAGCTTTCAATTAGTTTAATAATTTTCCTTCTCTACAATTTCTCATTATATACAATAAATTCACACAAGGTCTACACTGCTAAAGGTGATACTTTTTTTTTTCAAACGTGCATGGTATAAAAAGAATGATTTAGTTCTTTATTTGGATTTTGGTTTGCTAAAATTGAGTCATTAATGACAACAAAAAATACTGGAAAAATTTTCAGTGACACACTGACAACAACTCATTGAAAAACCAAAATGGAAACAAAAAAGCTTACATACTCTATACAAAACTGCCTGGAAAACTTATTCCTTCTGCAGGTAATTGTGGAGTAGCATTTTTACTAGAAGTTTAATTTTCTAAACTTGAAATCCGTCAATTTCTCTAAGAGGAAGTCTTTTTGAAGTTGTAAAGGCCTCTTTTCCTGCAAATACCTTGTCTCATGTGTCTTATTATGTAATAAAATTGATTAATCTTTTCAATTTACATAGACAGCAATTACTGAATAAACTTCACTTATTTTTCTCAGTAGTATTGATTCTGAGTTTTCACCTTCCCACTAATTGCTCCTTTTTTGTAATTATGCTTATAAAAATAAGGGGTATTTTTAATCATAATTGCAGAAAATGCAGCCCTGTAGAACTATATACGCCTTTTCTATTTTGTTTCCTCCTATACTAAAATTTCGTAGGGAAAAAATAAAGTGAAGTTGAAATAGGCAATATTTAAAAAATATGTAAAATAACTTCTGAAAAGTATGATATTTACTATTTATGTTCTCATACCACAAGTTGAATTCATCATATCTTCTCTTGGTTTTTTGCTTGATTACCTAAACTTGTCTGTACAGTGAGCATACTTATGAATTTATCATAGAAAGGATCCTTTCAGAGGAGAGACATTTCACCAGTGACACTTCCATCTCTTCCACTTCTTTCCTTGTACTTGGGTAGTTTAACTAGTACAATGGAGATGAAGGTCCTCTCTAAAAAGCCACAAGTTTTATAGTAGGTAATACAATATGCGATTGAAAACACTATCCACCTCAGTAGCCCTACACAGACAGATTTTTTTCAAGTGCTTGATTAGTAAAATTGCTGTATTTTCTACAGCTGTAGGTATGTTGTACATTTGTGTCTTACTGTCTAAAGGTGTTAGTGAAAAAAAAGGAGAAATTGTCTACTGAGATACACCGTGATGGAGTCTCCAGTTCAGACCCTGCTCTGAATGGTAGTAGTTTCCTTTTGGTTGAAATAGCAGTGGACTGATATACGTATTTGACAGTAGTGAGTCAATTTCCAAGGAAGCAATGATGAGTGATCACAGAAGGATCTTTGTGCTCTCAGCAGCACGGTGCTAACTCAGATCTATAAATTTTCCACTGATTAAATATTTGCTATTAAAAATGAGACATTATCTGTCTCAAGGCTGAAATATTTTTCTTAATCTGCCTCATTCTATCTGGATTAACCAAGCGTGGATCCATACCTACTCACTTTCTTCAAGATGTAGCTTCCAACAGAGTGGCCAAAGAAAGGAGATAGGTCATGGCAAATCTGTCAGGGAGGTGGATTTTGAAATTTTGAGCATGTGGGATGCTGATATAGTTAAAAAGTGTCATCATTAGATTACTACTGTTTGTCCTTTCATTGTTCATACTAACTTCATATATTACCTCTCATCTATTAGATCATAAACATGAAAAAATTTATGCTAATTACTTGTGTATGTGGTAAAACGTTCAATGTATTTATGAACAGAGGAAAACTGATATTTACTAAAGGACTCAGTATGAGGTCAATCTAAAGAGCATTCCTTTGAGTAAATCTTTTTGAGCTTGATAAAATTAAGATTGCTATTTTCAGATTATATGTCTTAAATATCATAATCCATTTTTTTGCTTTGTGTTCCACATGAAAGGAAATAAATATTAAATATTTTATTGAGTGTGGTCTAGACTATGTTGCCCTTCTTTTTTTTAATGTTCTTGAGTATACTCTTAGAATACATTGACTAGATGTAGCCTGGACTACTGTATAGAAATGAGTTTTCGGGTGTCCTCTCTGACAGTGTCTCATATCTGCGAAGCTTTAAATTTATTTGCACTTTAAAAAAAAAAATCTAGTTGTCTAAATTAGGTTTAAAGGAAGCAAACTATTTTTCAACTAATCTGAACAAACATTTTTACAGTTGTAGATTTACTTTAGCTGTAAGAATGGAAGTAATTTGTTTACTTGTGTAATACCACAAGTCTGATCCAGATGCAGAAGACCTGGAAGTAAACATCCATGAAAATACTCATAATTTCTTTTAGATTTACATTAATAAAAACAAATAGATAAATATTTTAACGCAATTAAATTCCTTATAATGGAGTAAACCCTTTCAACTGAAATCATTCTAAATAGATAAACAGCAGGGTATATGAAGAAAAAGACAACCTGACCATTAAATCCACCAGCCATTCCTTGGCTTTATTTTTTTTCACTTTATAAAAAATATAACTGGACAATTGCCTAATCAGAACGGAAAAATTTACAGACTTCAAATATCACTGATGATGGGGATGATCAGAAAAAGTACAGGTAACATGGAGATTTTCTTCCTGAGTCCAGGGTTTTGGTTTCTCTTACTTTTTTTAATTTTTCTGTACCTAAGTTAATCTATTGGTTTGATAAGTTGTTTTTTCATTGAGGCTACTTAACATATTTAGCAGTGTCTGGAAATAGTACTCATAAGACTGTTCCACCAAGATAGGATTTGGACCAAAACTACAAGTATCAGACCCTGGGCAGAAGCAGGTATACTGCAGCCTGAGAAGGGAGCCTTATCTGGTTATAAAACTCAATGTAAGTGCCTCAAACAATATGTGGATAGTTGATCAGAAATATAATAATCTTACAGCTGTCTTAATAACAGGAAAACAATTTTCATGGCAGGAGATTATGTACTTACCTAGATAGATGTAACAGCAGAAATTATGGATACATGCTTATTTCAGCAGAGAACATCAAATGAAAATGTCAGTTGTTATTTTCTACCAGATTATTACAGGTGGCATTATATCATCATACTTATTTCAGGATACTTTACAAAAATTTTGAAGGTAAATGATCCAATATTTCTTACTGAGTAATCATTCATGAACAAGTAAAAGAATTTAATGTTATCTGTTTTCCCAGTAAATGCATGCAAAAAACATAAAAATAGGTATCTATTCATATATTTCTCTACTTAGTTCCAGTTCCTGCTGACAAAATCATCCAAATCTCTTTGAATTCTTTGTGATACATGGAAGTTAGAGGCTGAAACATGTTACTATTTTGTGAATATAAGGCCTTACTGAATTTGAAAGTCTGGGGTTTTTGGAAAGTCTTATATAAATATAAACATAAAATAATATTTCACTAAGGCAATATTTTTTCTATTGTAGCTTCCAAGTTAGGATGAGAAACTGTCCTCTCAACTTGATATAAAAATACTGATGAACCTCAATTTTCAGGAAGGCTAAGGAGAAGCCCAAAGACTACAGGCCTGTCAATCTCCCTTCAGAGCCTAATAAAGTTATGGAGAAGATTAGTCTGGGAAGTATTGGAAAACACCAGAAAGACAACGCAATCACTGGTCACAGCCAGTTCCTTTTATGACAAGGTAACCCACCTAGCTGATCAAGGGAAGCCAGCTGATGTCATCTTTTTGGATTTCAGTAAAGCTTTCAATACAGTCTCTCACAGGATCCTTCTGGAGAAAATGTCCAGCACACACAGCTGGATAAACACATCATGAAGTGGGTGAGCAATTGACTCACAGGTTGTGCACAGATGGTAATAGTGAATGGGGTGACATCAGACTGGTGACCTGTCACTAGTGGGGTTCCACAGGGCTCGATCCTGGGCCCTGTGCTCTCCAACATCTTCATAAATGACTTGGATGCAGGAATGGAAGGGATACTATGCAAATTTGCAGATAACACAAAACTGTGAGGAGCTATTGACTTCCTGGAAGGCAGGCAGGCCCTGCAGAGAGATCTCAACAAATTAGAAGACTGGGCAATCACCAGCCATAAGAAGTTCAACAAGGGAAAGTGCTGGATTCTGCACATGGGATGGGGAAACCCTGGATGTACAGACTGGAGAATGAGACGCTGAATGAAATGCAGTGCCATGGAAAGGAACCTGGGGGTCCTCATCAACAGCAAGTTGAATCTGAGCCAGCAGTGCCCTGGCAGCCAGGAGGGCCAACCATGTCCTGGGGGACATCAGTTAAAGCATCTCCAGCCAATCGAGGGAGGGGATTGTCCTGCTCTGCTCTGCACTGAGGTGGCCTCACCTTGGATACTGTTTGGGGCACTTAAATATAAGAAAGATATTAAGCTCTTAGAGAGTGTCTAAAGAGGGCAACAAAGATGGTGAAGGGCCTTGAGGAGAAGCCGTATGAGGAGGGGTTGAGTGTGTTCAGCTTGGTGTGTACAGCCTGGAGAAGAGGAGACTGAGGGGAGACTTCATTGTATTAGACACCTTTCTTGTGAGGATAAGAGGGGCAGGCACTGATCTCTTCTCTGTGGTGACCAGGGACAGGACTTGAGGGAATGGCCTGAAGTCATGTCAGGGAAGGTTTAGGTTGGATATTAGAAAGAGGTTCTTCATCCAGAGGATGATTTTTTACTGGAACAGGCTCTTCAGAGAAGTGTTCACAGGAACAAACCAACAGAGTTCAAGAAGTGTTTGGATGACCTCTCAGGCACAGGGTGTGGCTCTTGGGGATGGTCCTGTACAGGTCTAGGAGTTGGACTTGATGATCCTTATGGGTCCCTTCCAACTGAGCATATTCTGTGATTCTGTGAAAACAATTCTTACTTTTCAGTGCTGAGGAAAAAAATATTAGAAATGCTCCTGAGAAGTCTTAAGCTGTCAGATGTGTGTTTATCTACTCTCTTTGTCTAAGCAGTACATAAGCAGCTGCTTTTATAAATGTAGGAGCACTTCAATGTTTTATCTAAATGTTCATTTGGCTTTAAAAAAAAAGAAAAAAGGGCACAACAAAAAAAGAAATCTCAGATTTTGTGCTCTGTGCTGCTATTACTAGTGGCTTAGATAATTTTCGCTCTTGATGATAGTGTGAAGTTGCATACACATTTCAAACTTACTATCTGAAGCTAGAACACTGACAAGCATGGATTTGGAAGATTACCACGACTTACTAACACTGACAAATTCCCAATACCAATATGGCTTTAAAATATATTTTCAAGGTGTTTTGGCTGTGTGCAGTGGTTGAACTACAACACAATCTTACTGATGTTTGTTGGTAGAGTTCTGTTTAAGCCTTTGCTATTAGTATAGGCCAGTTGGTATTATAGCAATTTGGGAAATCTTATTGATAACTCCTCAGTTACAGAAGAAAGTGTCTGTTTTCATAATCTCTAGTGGAGAGGATGTGATGTATATTCTGTGTTACTCCTCTTACTTCTTTCCTGTAGATTCAATTTTTCTGAGTGCTATAAAGATGACATGCTTCTCTGCCTAAGTGTGTTCATTTGGAGAGACATGAGCCTTTTAAAGGAATCTTCCAGTTGTTCGCACTTACTGACGCTATTTGTGGCATGGAGAATTCCCAGATTGCAGTGACTTGATTGTGGGTGAAATAACAAGTTTATACTCTTAGATAACAGTATGGCATCAGGTCCTTAGCAACAATAACTGCATCACATGCCAATGAAAATATAGTCAATGACATCAGGTCAACAAATTCTGATTATAAAGAATAATTAAATTAATTAAAAGCTCAAAGTTCCAGTTAAGTCTGAGAGGAATATGTTAACATTCCATTATTCTCATCTTTTAAAAGCTACAAGTCATAGCTATGTAGTTGTAGATGCACACACACCTTAATAAGCATGGATGTTGTGTTTCTTCAGCTGACACAGGCCATGATTGATGAAAAAATTTAGTGGATCAAAGTAAGCAATATGTTAAAAAAAACCCCCATGCCTTTGTCACTTACAGAAGTGATAATTTTCATCAGATATACTGTAATGATTTCTAACCAGTGATTTGTGTCTGACACCAAAGCTGTTAAATTAGATGGGAAACTTTCCAGTGGCTAGCTTGCAATCAGTCTTGTTCTGCAAGTCAGGCCATAAAGGTAATTGTATCTTGCTCTAAACTCCAAAATATTTTAGAGGTAGCATGCTTAGCCTTTATTTACTTCTGTAGGTACAGAGGAAATCAGGACAGGGAATTGCATAAGTATGCTGAACATTTTATTGTCAGATCTAATAGTGAGTTTGAAAACAATGTGCAGGTTTCAAAGGAAATTGAATAATTGAATATCATAATTTTTGATTTGCTGGTAGGGTTCCTTAAATGAATATAAGGCTGTCCAGGAAAGAAACTACCTCTGGAACAGGGAAGTGGAGATATATATAATAATTTCCAAGTCCACATCATGGAGCAAGTGGCAAAAATAAGGGAGGATACGATTTGGTTTGTTGGTTTGTGCTGGTCTTTAAAAGATTTGCAATGATCACATAATCTATATAACCTAGATCTTATTTTGGTTTTGGCTTTAGGCACTTTGGATATTAAAGTATAATTTTGGCCCTGCAAACATTCATACTCTAATGTGACTGTTGTCAACTAGCTTCAAAATCATATTGAAATTGTTCAGTGGTATATGAACCATATCATCATCTTTCTTCCCATAATATTTCTAAATAACATGAGTATGATTAGAGTGTCTTTTACTAAACTAGAAGTCCATATCAGTCTGAACTTTGTTCTTGTGGCAAACTGCTTTACCCAATTACAAGACTCTGAGTCTCTATAGCTGAGAGTGATTGCTTTTTCTCTTTTCTAAACTGCAGATAGAAATAGCTCATGCTACATTGACTCTCAATTATCATGGCACTTGCAAAACCAGAACTTTTAGGTCATGTCTATATCCACCTTGCTATAAAGTATACATTTGTACAACAAACAAAATCAGCACTAGTCACCTCTCAGAGACTCTCTTGGGCAGAACCAAAGGTAAGCAGATCACAGTGATAAATTGACTTGTAAAAACATTATGAGGAAAATAATGTGAGCTTTAAGAGATAAAGAACGGTCATCTGATATGAAGCACTGTAAAAGGGAAAGTCAAATGAGTAAGATGATATTTGCATGAAGTACTAGAGGCACATCTGTAGTGTTCTTGGAAGTTGAACAAAAGGTTGGATTAAATATGAGGTTCTATTAGGTTTATAAATTGTTCTGTCAAAAACATCCCTGCTGAAATGGGTATTGGACTGGGGATTAAGCAAGTTATTACCTGATCTAAGGAAAGCTATATAAATTAGAAGAGACTTAACTAAAATTACATACTTTCTAGGGCTATTTTAAATCATATTTCATCTTACTTGATAAAATATTAGTCTTATAAGAAGTGAATAATGTCAATGAATATTGAAAAGTCTAAGCATGTAGGATGGAACTGTTTTTTCATTTGGAGATGAAGATTTAAGCCAAGGGTTCATTTTGAAAAACAAAAAGCTGTTAGAGGAGCCAAAAGGTAGAGCCAGTGGCTGGTTTTTGAAAATGATGAGATTATTGCTGATCTCTATCTCTTCATTCTTACTGAAACAATTGAATCAGAAAAATTTTGTTTCGCTGATGGTGCATTTGACTTCAATGCTATTTTCTTATGGGTAATTTAATATATTTTTGAATCACTGTAGCACCTCAAAAATTCTGACAGAAAATTGCCTATTTGCCTTCTCAAAGGGTTCTCATTCACTTGTTCAAATTCAGCATTAGATATTTATTATGCTTTTGCATGTATACTGCCTGCAAGGATTTGTACCCAGGGAAGTTTTGTATGGCAAATTAGATGTAATTATAAGATGCAAATTCAATTTAAGGATAAATGCCTGAAAGGATAAAGGAACAAAATTACTTGGATGTTATAAATAAAAGGTTATTCTGGTATTCTCTTCCACTATTGATCTTGTCCATCTACTTCATTTCAGAAGGGTAACAGACTAACATTTTAATCTTTGTTATTTGTTTTATATTTTCTGAGCTTTCTGTTTCAAATCGTTTTCTTCATAAGAAGACAAACAGAGGCAAATTTATCACTGACATCTTTGTGCTTGGCATTGCATTTTCCTAAGAAAATTAAAAATAATAGAAAGTCTTGCTTTTATTTTGATTTTGTTTCATATTATTATACTAATGAAAACCATAACTACAAAACCAAAAAAAAAACACCTTTCAGAACAAGGGAATTTTTTAAGTGTTTACCTCTTAATTTGTTCTGACTCACTGTGATTTTTAAATGACAGAGTAGATAAATTAAGCAAAGTAAAAGAGCATATATTTTCTTCTAGTCACATTAAAATATTATTAGGTTCATAATAGAAGTTTTGTGTCTTTTCTTGTTTGCTTGTTGTTTTTAAATCAGTGACCACTTAATAGGTATTTCACATGAGTAGCTGTGAAATTTAAAATATTCTATTCTGTGTGATCACTGACTAGTAAATCCATATTCACTTAAGTGTGACAATAACAGAAATATGTTCTCTACATTTAAACATCACTATTTTATTGATATTCACTTTTCATTTTTGAATTCTGATAATAATTACAATTGTTTATTCCAAAATTAGAGATGTCTTTGATCCAGTACTGAAATACACTCTATCTGCAGTACCAAACAATGAAACCAATCATGTGCATGTAATCAAATCTACCTGAAGATAAGATGCTCTTTTATGGCTAACTAGAATTTTCAGATACATTTCCATACAGAAATTTTATTTAACTGTATTATTTATAAGACATCAGGGAGTTTAAAATGAAAAAGCTTGATGACTTCCCATGCTTATTTGCACAGTAAGAAGATACACAGAGGTTCAGCCCCACATGTGATCTACATCTCTTACACATTTTCTGCACTAAACTTCACAGGAAATAAAAGCTATGTCATCTATACTTTAATGACCACCACTCTGAGTTCTTTATACAGTCAGTTTCTGTAGATATCTCATACTATCACAGACTACATTTTTATTGAGACTACAGTCATCTGAAAGTTGCAAAACTATCACCACATGGACTCGGCTGAAGCTAAATTTAGGAAACTGAAGTAATAGTATTATTTAGAAGCTACATGATCACGCCTTGCAGTCTTTTTTATTTATTGATCTTTAGCACTTACTTTAACTTATGTACAAATGAATTTCTCTAAAGACACGTGATGGACAATGAAGGTGCTGGCCAGAGTCTTAAGGTGAATTTGCCAAGACCTTTCTCATGTAGTGTACCCCTCAAACCACAGCTAGGATCTTCTAAATGCAAGAAAGATAGATTTTTTGCTGTGATAGAAACTAGATTACTGAAATTCTCCAAAATAAAAAAGTCCAAGTTACTAAAAGGAAAAAAAAACAACTTTCCTCTGCCCATTGTGTCCTTATGGATGGATTTGTGTCTCTTTATCATATGTCGATCAAAAAAATTACTACTCTGCTTCTGACATGTAAATGCTTTAGGGATACTGTGAACCAACCCCCAGCTTTTATTGTTGTCATTGAACTGAATTTATGATCAGAAAAAAAATGTGTCAAACAATGTGACATATCTGAGATGCTGGGGTAAATATTTTTGTTGAGAGAGAGCTGGTTTTGGTTATATTGGTGACTGCAAATAAGTTCAAACCTTTTTCTAAAGTAACACCATTGTTACCATTCTCTGTAGCTTCACAGTAGGATTCTGGTTCCAAGTTACTAGGGAATGAAAAGCAGTTTCAGCTGGCGTTTTTGCTTTGTCTTCGCAAATTAAGTTTCCTTCTGTACCAATTTGTGAAACCTTAGAATTAGGTAACAGAAGGTAACATAAGAAAGGTAACAGTAACATACAGGTATCAGTAACAAGTACCTTGACAGTTAACATTAAGTTGGAAAAATGCCTTTTTTTTTTCCTGTATTTACCAAGCAGTAAATAACATATTGACTAGTCAGTGGCCTCATTCTCAAAGCTTTGTAACCCTGGCACAACTTAGTGGATTACTGTTTCCTTTCAGATGCAACTTTTCTGTTTCATTCTTTTCTACAGAGAAGTTACTCTTTATTTTCCCTTGTGTTTTCCTCAAATGGAGATAATTGTGTGCCTACAGAATTCATGAAATGGAATGTAGCCAAAGAGGGAGAACAACATGAACAGGCCTTGTCACTTCATGCTCTAGAAAGCCCCAGGACTCAAATATTAGGAAATCAAAATTCATGACTTCAGGTTGAATTTCTCAAAGCTCATGAGCTTCATCTACAATCTGACAAAATAGTTGTCTATAATGAAAGGATTTATATCAGCAGAGGTTGCAGCCCTGGCACACCTCAATGCTTCCTCTGCTTCTGGTGTTTACAGCTTTTTCTGTCATCTAAAGCAGATTTTGTATAATATTTGCAAATGTCAGATTAAAAAAAAAAACCATCACTTTGATAGCAACCAATTCCTATAACCATGCAGTTCGAAAGGGGCCTCAGTAACATGCAGGTGATTCTTGGTGGGGTTCATATGAGGCCCTTTGATCTCCCATTGCAACCAGTTCCTCTAGAGCAGTGGAATGTTTCAGTGGTAAGGACAGATCAGAGTGGCTAAAGAAAAATTGCAGTATGCCAAAGTCTAAGTTCTAAAATAAATAATTTTTTTAGCTTACTATTAAGTTCTATACTCTGTCTGAGAAAAGGGAAATTTTCCTTTCAATTACTTAAAGTTAAGAGACTTCTTTGACCCTATGTCTCATCTTCTTATTTTCTGATATCACCAAAGGACAGAAACTGTAATTCTAACATACCTGAAAAATATGATTTTGAGTGACCACAGTGTGTTTGTATTCTCAGCCTTACCTTAATAAGAATTTAGTTTAGGAGATGCTTCTTCTACAGCTCTTCTGTGGCTATGAACTTAATGCCAATTAGACCTGCTTCACAGTATGGCATCATTCTCATAAGTTTGCCTTATAACAAACAGCTATGTGAGTTACTTGCAGATTTGCATGTATTTTATTGCTCAGAAAATATATGTTTTTCAGCAGCTTGTGAGTTAGATCACTTGATTAAAGAGTACCTTTATGCTTTTGAATGAAACCACTTAAAATCAGAAGTTCTGCTGAACATTTGTGGGGAGGTGAGGGATCAAGTTTAGAAGCTTATGCACTGCCCTGCACTGACCCTCCAGTACTATCTGTTTAACCATTAAGGGCATTACATTTTCATGACAGTGAGAAGCTGGTGCCCAAAAATCCATCATCAGCTACTTGCACATTATTTGAGTACTTCCCTGTGAATAAGATAAAAAGTAAATGATGATACCAGTATAACTGGAATTCTCATATGCTTTTCTTCATATTGCCTAAAAGTTGAACTTATAAAAAAAATAAAAAAATGTGTACTTAAAAAGCTTTCATTGCTCCAAAAGAAATATCTCATACAAGGCAGGATGCATTATAGCACAGGAGACAGAAAAAACATAATTGTGGGTGATTTAGGACATCAAAGAGAGGTGCTGCTGTTCATCTTATTCAGGTACTTGTTGCCTCACTGTTGTCTACTCAAGCCACCTGCAATAATTTTTCAGCCATTCATCTTGTGATAACCATACTTGTTGCAGCTCCAGTGTTCCTCTCTGAAGTGTACAGACTGTTAAAATGTTAATCTGAAATCTATGTCAAGCAATGTCTCTCCCTTTGTCCTTTTCCAATGTATAGTAATTTTAATTCACCACAGAGAGTTGAAACTGTGGTGTATCAAAGCTAACTTGGCAGAGAATATATTATTATCGGTCAGAACTATTCACATGCTTAAGGTCTAAGTACCTGGGTAACTTGACTTTTAATATAGCACTATCTTTTCTGTACTGATGTATTAAAATAAAAAAGAAAAAAAACCATGCTTAAGGAACTTCAGGTTGTTCAAAACTAGGATTTCAGAAATTCTACTTGTAAAAAATGTTGAAAGTTCTTGCTAAAACCTCAAGGTTAATCCAAACTTTTTTTTTTGACATCTAAAAATATTAATCTAGTCATTCTAGCTACATCCAGAATTTGATTATACAAAGACAGTTATGTGGACTTAGATATCAGTGGGCCATCTTATTACAATAATAATCAACTGGTTTATTTTCACATTTCTTTTGTATTAGCTTCTGCAACTGACTTTTAAACAAGATTAGTCAACATTTATTCTCCAAGATTCAAATGCCATTATTCAAGAGCCCTACATACAATGTACGTGTGTATATAATGACAAAAGAGAATTCTGCAAATTAAATACTGGAAAGAGAAGCTATAATCTTGGAGCTGTAAATTCATCTTATTAAAATGCACAGGAATTTAATTTGTGTAAACTACTGCTCATAACTTCACTTACAATAACACAATTTATGAGGAAAAGATGGTATTAATAAGTCTTTCGTCTCTCTTTAATATTTAATGTGTGTCTATCTCTAAGATGAAATTAAATTACATTTTTTAATACTGAACAAAAAACATACAATGTATTAGAATCATCTTAAAGTCTAGATGATACTATGTAATCATAAAAGAAAGCTTCAGAATAATAGACGTGAGCCAGTATCTTCTCAGAACTTGAAAGAATATTTTCTAACTTGTATAGCTGTAAGTGGAAGATAAGCCCCAAGTATGAGAGGTATAACCTTGTTACAAAAAGACACTCCTCAAATTTATCTCCTGCTTTTTGTGGCTATATCTTTCAAAAATTCTGCCTGAGAGAAAAATATCAGTTTAAATTTAGACAAATTACAGTATGTTTCACAATACAGAAGAAACCCTTATTAAAGTTCTTATCAAATACTTATGACCATCCCCATGTCTTTCATCCCTGACTGATTCCTCAAGTCTTGTTTTCACTTGTGTTTTGGCAGCTTTCTGTCTTTCTTGATGAACTAATCACTAGTTTCACTTTGCCCTCCATATATTGCAGTGAATATGTGTTTTGGTCCTTTCTCCTAAACTCATCCTCTCCTAAGCCTTGCTTTCAAATTTTCTAGCTACTAAACTTACTTTAATCGAATAAACCTCAAAAACATCCTCTGTCTGTGTGTGTCTGTCTGTGTGTGCTGCAGCATCTGATGTTTGGAAAAGCATTCCTTAGTTCCCCAGCTTAAAAGTTCAGCTCACAGTTTCTGTAAATCAATGCTAAGGACAAATAGCTTCAGTGTGAGATAAACTAGACTCCATCCCCTCTTACTAATTTCTAAGTCCAACTTTTTTGCTAAAACTCTATTTTTTAGTAATATAACTTGACTCCATAAAGAATTTTTGCAGTTCTATCAGAAAACTATAAACAACAGCAGAAACAAGTTCAAAACCCAACAAAACCACAAGGAGCTATGGGAAAAATAAAAAATATTCTATAATTTATGGCTTGTGCCTACCATCTCCAAGAAGATAAACATTCTCACCAAGGAATTTTGTTAGGAGTTGCCAAGAACATTTATGTAAGAGCCTTGCAGTCATGTTCACAGTTTGCTAGTCAGTCTGATAAGGCAGAAAAGAATTAAAAATTTTAAAGCATCATCAAACAACTCATGGAAAAGTGGATAAAGATGCTCAATGTATATACACTGAGTCCAATCTCATCCTGTATGAATACACCTCAAGCTCAGTAGTGTAGTATATCATTACATGGATGACTGAAATCATAGTAATAATAATAATAATAATAATCATAACACTTAGAAAATGCGAAGTTTGTGTGTCTACAGACCCTCAGCATCTCCCAAACGAGAATGCCTTCTCTGTCCAAAAATCAATCACTGCACTGGGGAAGTAAGGAGGTTAATTTCTTAATATTGTTGAAAACTAGTAGTTCAGGTAATCATATATTTAAGTTAGATTTAATAATATGGAAAGCACTGAATTGGTGGGGAAGATCATGACAGCCAGAATAAAACAACGGAAAAAGCCCTTGTAATTTTTCCCTTTCATAAATTCTGTCTCATATTAATCTTTGAATCTGATTTTAAATACTTATTTTGGATATTGGAATAGTGAAGATATAGTTCTATTATCTAGAACTGCATTGTGTGGCCAATGAGAAACTTTTCCTTGACTTAAGCAGAATCACCTAGTTGATCCTTCAATCCATTTGTTGATATTTGTCTATGTCTGCTGATGCAGTTGCTAGAGGATTATCCAAGGATCTGTTGTTTTAAAGGGAGCCCTGAAGGCTGACTGAAACTTATAAGCTTATTGCAAAAGCAGAAATACAAAAACCTACTTGAAGTCTAAAGAAATTCCAGAAGCAAGTCATCTAATGCAACTGAACAGACAAACCACACTAAAAAAAACTACTAATATTAGAGATGGACAATAGAGCAATGTTAAGTGGCTACATTTTTAAACTCCTTTTCATATAAAAAGAATAAAAAAGCCTGTTATGATATAGAAATACCTACTTCTCTTTAGAGGGAAGGAACAGGAACTCATAGGTTAGAGTCACTTATGAGAGAGATGCCTTCAGAAAAAGGCCTGGAGGGTGGCAATGTTCTGAGAGTATTCCTGGAACAGATTTGTAATTGTCTTTTCAGTAATCCTGCATGTGTGAGCATTTAAAATGTTACACATTATTAGCAATAGTGAAAGGATAATAGTAGTTTCATAAATATGAGTAGACTAACATGTCTGTTCTCTGTTGATGGACTTAGATTAAAATTGTTCATTTTAAGTTTGTTTATTTGAGAATTACATTGTCCAGATGAAGGACTAGAGTTTGACACATCACAGAACTTCTACAAACCTGTAATAACTACAGTGTGGAGCACAAATGAGAGCTTTGAAAGGACATTTATTGTGACTGATAGACTTCCTCTCCAAGAAATGATCAAATCAGATTATCCTACTTCTCCAGAGCCCTCTCAAATGGGTTTGTTACCTATGTTAAGAAATCTTGATTAGTTTTCCTATCAGTTAAAACAGTTTCAACACTTCCAATTAACTCAATGATCAACTACAGTCTGTTCAGGATGCCCCTTAAACCCATTTTATCACCAATTTGAACCTTGTGGAAATCATCTCTGCATGACAGTAAAAAATTTCTCTCAGTCTATTGCATATCATGAGACATGACTTGAAACAGAACATCACTACATGTACTCTAAAACTTTAGACAGTCTACCTGGATGCTTTGCTGATTTGAATACTCACCTAATCAAGCTTCAGTGCTGATCATTAAGCTCTTGTACACTTCTAAGTATTCTGCAAATTTAAGGATTATGCTGATAATTTTGTCTTATGATGAGAAGAATAGTACTAAGTTCTAATATTTTTTCATTATTTTGCTTCAGCTAGCCCCAACTGGTAAGAATTTTAAGAGGGAATAGGTCATTATTTAAATGCGTGAAACCTTAAATCTAAGTTTTTAAATGTTTAGATTCAGTTACAGGAGGTTTAATTCCAATACGTTTATTAGACAAATTGTGTTGCAATTGTATACTATTGAAAGGATCACTCCAACTCTCTATTCCTATTTAAGTCCCATGGAATGAACTGATTCTTGTCTTCTGATTAGAAAATTAAAATAGCTGAGCAAGGTAACATCTTTGTAAGCAAAAGAATGCTTTTTACCTGCTTGTAGACAGACACATTTTCCCAGTGTACCTCAACTCCTGAGGTGAATTGGTTAAACTTTCTGAGACAATATATCACAGCCATTCAAATTGCCTTGGACATGCAAATGGATTTTGCATTTCTACCTCGTATTGAAATCACATATTGATTTCTCAAGGGTTAATCCAAATTTTAAAAGAAAAATAAAAGACACTGTAAAGTCTCTCAAATTTGATATTTATCAAATAATCTAGATGGGAATCAGTCTGCAATGAAGACATACAAAGGAAAATTAGGCACCAACTCACATTGTTGGCACCTAATTTTTGGTGACTTAAGCTGGAAGAGAATTACTATCCATGTCTTTAACATGAAGCATTACCTGATAAATAGACTCTGATCCAATGCAACTGAAAACATTTTAACAATCTATAGAGAAGTGTGTAAAGCAATACTTTAAGACTTGGAATGCTCATGCTAACCAAGTAGTTAAGGCAGTATGTTATTTTCTCCTGAAGATAAAGGAATATTTGTAGCAAGGCTGTGTGTGAGAAGTAAAAAGCAAATGTAAAAACAGAAAAGGAAATGTATTGCCCACAAACTGTATGTATATAATTTTATGTTTAGTTTTACTTTTTTCAAGCCTAAAGACAGAAGGGAATAGACAAGAGTCATAAAAGGCAAATAAAACCAAAAATAACACCTGAGAGTTTTGATTTTTTACCATAACAAATTTTCTGAAAATATAATGTGAAAAAGAAAAAAGAAATGAAGACTAAATATTTTTTTATAACCTCTGAAAGGATACTGCATATAGTTTCATGAGAGCATTCTTATTCTGAGACTTAAAATCTGCTTGTGTTCCTTGGCTGTCTACCCTCTCTTCAGCATCCATAAGCAAGTGCAATGACCAAGATAAGGATATTAGTACATTCATTCTGATACAGTTGGATAACATTTATTTCATGATGGACCTGGATCATCAAGCCACTTGCCCACTTACATTACTGGAATAGTTAAGTACAAAAGAGCTTTTCTTGATAATATTTTCTTTATATTACCTCTGAAACTTGTGTGCCTGGAAAATCTCGAGATTTTCCTATGATGATCCACTCTGGACATTGAAGGAAACAAGCTTTCTCTTAGCATTTGTTGCTTCTTTGCCTGCTCACATGGCAAAACTAAGTTGACAAGAAAGGTTAAAAAATGTACAAGAAATATCTGGACAAGTCAAAATCTCAAGGAAGTGTCCTTGGGAGACAAGTTCTAAATATGAATGAAGACTTGTGACTGATAAACAAATAGGTTTACAGTTGTAATTTACATACCTTTTAGAGTGATGGTTTTGAAGAGATATAATGAGCCCCAGACAAATCTGTATTTTTACCTGATGGAAAGTCAAAATGAAGTCAGATTTGATTTAGAGAATGTCAAATGAAAACCACCAGAAGTGCACAAGAACCTACGTACTCCTATTTCAAACTATCTGATTTTCCTAAATTTCAAAAATTGCCTCACAAATTCTCCACTTTATTTTCTGAAATGAGATCTTTAAGTTATATCCCAAATTTTATATTTTTTTAAAAGATTTTTATGGTGTATTTCTTCAAGCAATTGACAGCTCAGTTAAGCACACTGATTATAAATACTCAAGAGTGAAGCATGTCACTTAGTATGTCTATAAAATATAACTGAACCCATAAAAAACCCAAAAGAAGTGAGAAAATAATTCACTCTTATTACTTTAACACATAATTTAATCAGTAATTATTTGCATGTGTGGCTTAGAAAAAGACATTTCATCAATTCCACTTTGCAGACATAATTTCCTGCTTTTCTTATTCCATAGAAAACAACTTTGTGGGAAACAAATTCATATTATCTAGCCAGAAAATTATAACTAATATCCCTCAGACCACTATGACTATGTTTTCTGTCCACTGTTGTAATATATACCAAGTGGCACATAGAAAAATATATTATTAAATGCATGAGCAGGGTAATTCATAATTCACTTTTACCTAAGCACTCTTCAAAAAACAGACACAGTTGCAGTAACGCAGTCTCTTTCAAGCCATTATTGATGGGGATTGTATTTCATTTGACCAGAATGCTTTTTGTATCCAGTAAAACATTTTTCCTCTTGTTGTGTCAGCTTCCTTAATCAGACCTCAACATATTTTGCCATAGACACAACTTATGCAATAGTTCCTTTTACAAAGAGATATAAATGTGAAGGATTCTAATACCCCTTTGTGTAAGTTACCCTTCTGTTGAAAGTGATACCTTTCAGCTCCCCAGGAAATGTGCATTTAGATTTCTCACTATTGTGTAATGAGCTCCTGGGTACAAGGAGCAGCCTGTGCAGCTGTGTTCAGGTGCCACTGCAGAGTGACCTGTACTTCCCCTGCCAATCGGAACAATGAGGAGAGAAAACAGATAACAGGCAGAATACTGCAGATAACAGGAGTAAAGAATTGCAGAGGGAATTGTTTCTGGCAATGATAATATTTTTCCCTTGATGCAACAGCCAAAATATTGCTAAAATTTTCCACCACCTTGTCATAAGTTCCATGGAAAGTGATGTCTGAGTTCTCAACACAGAGCATAATGTGAGCCTTTCCAGATTTCTCTGAAACCAACAGAGGTTGTTTCACTTACACTTACATTGCAGTCATGTCAGTGAAACAATATTTACAGAATATAGTTAAATCACGTTGAAAACTACTGTAGACAACCAAGGTAAATTTACAAACTTTTTATTAAAAAAAAAAAAAAAAAGTTGCAACTTCTTCAAGGCATTTTGTTAAGTGAAACCACTCTTTAAAATTGAATATATACATTTTCAAAAGCACTTTAATCTTTCTACTGCTCAGCATCAGTATCTAGCACATAGGATAATTATATATGATAAATGAATTTGAGTAGGTAATGCTTATAACAGATATGGAACGCCTGTAGTGGTACTTACCATGAAGTACCATGAAGTATTTTCCTCATAATTTGCAATTTAATCTGGCTCCATGAAAAGAATAGCACAAATAAGTCTCAAACCATGCTTCAGAAAAGTGTAATCCTGCACTAATAGATGTCACAGAATCACAGAATGGGTGAGGTTGGAAGGGACCACAGTGGGGCATCTGGTCCAACCTCCCTGCTCAAGCAGGGCCATACTAGAGCACATTGCACAGGATTGTCTCCTGATTCTTCTTTAATATTTTCAGTAAGGGAGAGTCCACAACCTCTCTGGGCAATCTGTTACAGTGTGCAGTGACCCGCACAGTAAAGTAATTCTTCCCTGTATTCAGGTGGAACTTCCTGTTCATGTCATCTTATGATCAATATTGAGACTTGTAACAGATATCACTTTTTTGAAGAAACATTCATATTTGCAACAAGTTGCTTATGTAAGGTATTTGGGAAAGGGTTAATCCTGTATTACTTGTCAGCTAACTAAAGATTGATAGACACAAAAAGCAGATAATAGACATGGAAGAAAAAAGAAGTATGTCAAGAAGTGGTTTTCACTAGTGAATATTCTTCATGAATGAGGAGATCAAACAAAATTCTTATCCTCACAAGGAAATCGAAGCAAAAACGGACAAGATAAGAGTTAGACTCAATGATCCTTGATCCCTACTAGCTCAGAATATCCTGTGATTCTGTGAAGATCATTTAAGATAAACATTTGGTTAGTTATAGAATTTCAATTTGCAGAAATCAAACTGAGAAAAGCATAGCTAGTTTAATCTCAACATGTCAGTGGCTCTAAAAGAATCAATTAAGACCTGTAGGGTGTACTTCTGTTTAGAAAAACTATTATGTTGCTAAGTGCTACAGGGACAACTGTGATTAGCCATGATTAACATCAATGTATAAATGTCAAGGTGGGGTTTAGTTCATTGTTTCTGGTACAAGATTTTCCATAATTATAGGAGCAAGAAAAAACTTTTATAGAAGTAATGAGAGATAAAGAAAGATAGTATTCCACAACAATTTTTTTATGGAATTGCGAAGGACAGCTAATCTCCTCTAAATGAAATGTTCAATTCCTTTCTCTATTTTTTTTTTTAAATTTTATTCATAGAGTATCCTGAGTTGGAGTAGACCCACAAGGATCACTGAAGTCCAACTTGTAGCCTCAAGAATCACACCATGTGCCTGAGAACATTATCCAAATGTTTCTTGAGCTCTGGCTGGGTCGGTGCTCTGACCACTTCACTGGGGAGCCTGCTCTAATACAAAATCATCCTGGGGGAAGAAACTTTTCCTAATACTCAGCCTAAATCTCCCCTCACACAGCTTCATGCTGTTCTCTTGTCCTGTCACTGGTTGCCACACAGAAGAGATCAGGGCCCTGCCCCTGAGGAAGGGCCTGCCCCTCCTCTTCCCTTCACAAGGAAGTTGTAAATGCAATGAGGTGTCCCCTCAGTCTCCTCTTCTCCAGGCTGAACACACCAAGTCACCTCAGCCACTACTAATATGGCTTCTCCTCAAGGCCATTCTCCATCTTCACTGCCCTCATTTGGACACTCTCTAAGAGTTTAATGTCTTTTTTATATTTAAGTGCTCAAAATGTACACAATACCCAAGGTGAGGCCTCCTCAGTGCAGAGCAGAGAGGGACAATCCCCTCCCTCGACTGGCTGATGATGCCCCCCAGGACATGGTTGGCTCTCCTGGCTGCCAGGGCACTGCTGACTCAGATTCAACTTGCCATCGACCAGGACTCCCAGGTTCCTTTCCATGGCACTACTTTCCAGCATCTCATTCCCAGTTGTACAGATGTTTGTCTGTACAAACATCTAGGGTTTCCCCATCCCATGTGCAGAATCCAGGACTTCCCCTTATTGAACTCCCTATGATTGCTGAATACCCAACCCTCTGATTTGTCCAGGTCTCTCTACAAGGCTTCCTTGCCTTTGAGGGAGCCAACAGGTCCTCACACTTTTGTATCATTGGCAAACTTACTGAGTAGTAAGCACTTTGAGTCCTGTGTCCAAGTAATTTTTGAAGATGTTGAAGAGCACAGGGCCTAAGATGGAGCCCTGTGGAACCCCACTAGTGACAGGTCACCAGTCTGATATTACCCCTACAATATTACCCTCTGTATTCAACCTGTGAGCCAGTTGCTCACTCATCTCGTGATGTGTTTATCCGGCTGTGTACTGAAGTGAGACAGACAAAACTGCAGTTTCCAGGGTAATCCTTCTTGTTCTTCTTGAAAGTGTGGACAACATTAACCAGCTTCCAGACAACTGGGACCTTTCCAGATTCCCAAGACCATACAAAAATCACTGAGAGAGGCCTCACATTGATCAGCCATCTCTTTGAGTATTCTCAGTCCCCTTGCATGATTCAATACAAGAGGACTGAGAAGTTGATAAATCTGGTGTCTGGCTAGGTGCCAATTGCTCAAGAAAAGTCCTTTATTAAGCTTTAATCATTTCAGGTTATATATTGCTGCATATTTTTAGTGGTGCCCTAGGTAATAGCTATGATATACTTGTGATGAATGCAAACTTGTTTAGATGACTGCCTATATACAAATGATTTCTAATTTAATAACTAAATTTATTAGCAAGAAGGCATATGGTGCAGGAGAAATGTACCATGTCTGGTCCTACAGCTGAGAAGATACCAGTAAAACCAAACAAGAGAGATTTTACTAACACAGTAGGTGAAAGAAGATTACAAAATACATGGTGATGTGCTGAATAATGGGGAGAAGAAAAATCTCATTTCTTGTATGAAAACAGTATTTCTCTTCAAAATGTTTATTGAGATACTGTTGTGATATATTCCCATGTGAAGTATGAGTTCTCATTTTATTCCTCTTAGGGCTTCATTCATTCTTTTTCAAATTCAAGTGGCAACTGGAGGACAGATATTGAAGTTCATCTAGTTTTCTGAAAAGATCTTTTTATTTTCAGTCTATTTCTGGTTTTGTGCTACTGAATCATATTCCACCTGAGAAGAACTGTAACCTCTTCACTTCATCTTCCTCACCCAAATATTGCACATGGTTTATTCATAAAACACATTATATGTTTTCTGCCAAAGAAATAAAAAACATCTGGAAGATGGTTGGAAGACTACTGAGAAGATATGGAATCACAGAAAATATGCCTGAAAGGGATCTTATTTGATTCATTCCCTGACTCATTCCAGGATCAGCTATCATCTCTCATAAACATTTGTCTAACGTACTGTTAAAGAAATATCTCCTGACAGTGATTTGAAACTTCCATGAACTCTGTTAAAGGTTTCCTTTTGGCATTTATCCCAAATCTGTAATTTGAGGCTTGGCCACAGATTTTTATGGTTGAATCTATAGCTGATGCTGAGAACATTCCATTAATTTGTTTTGTGTAGCTATCTTGTAAACGCTGTAAGACTGTTTTAATATCAAAATACCAGAAAATATTCTAGGGAGGGGTCGGTTCTTTTTACTCTCCTTCATATAGTCTTTCTTAGCCAGTTTTTATTGGCTGGTGTTAGATACAAAATGAATGGTAAGTTAGATGGTCCTTTGGACCAAGTATAGATCATTTCAGCATCACTCCTTTCAGACCTGTGTAGGCTTTTCCTTGTCTTTTCCCTAGATGAGACAGCTTTCAAATTTCCCACCACCAGTTATTTTTTTCTTGACATCTCATCATTCTTATTCCTTATTTTATTTAATATTTTGAAAGTTGGACAGTGTTTTTGAATTGTTGAAGTTTTATTCTCTGATTCATTTGCAACACTTTCTGTACTGACATTGTTGAAAATCTGTCTGTCAAATTTGTTAATAACGGTAATGATACAGTCTAAGACAAATCTCTGTGGTCATCATTAGCTAACGGATTACAATTTCATAAGGAGTTGTAAAAATAATTATTTTACTATGTACCAAAATTCTCTTTTTCAAATCAGTCTTCCACCCAGCTTTATGTATGTATATATATATATTACATATATGTATTACATATACTTCTCCCATTTTTCATCAAATACTTTTTTTCTGCCACAGAGAAAACAGAATTGTTTTGATCTAGTTTGTTCTTACAGTAAGCCAAAATTGTATGCGTTATTTCATTCCCCCTGGCCACTAGAACTTAGATTCTGAAAACCTATCTGAGGAGAGGCTTTTGTTCAGATCTCTACAAAGCTTCAATAATTACTTCAATCTAATTTTCTTTTTTTTTTTTTTTCTAGCTTTTGTTTAAATACTTGAGTTTAACAGTTAAAGTAGTTGATACTACTCATGTTACTCTTGATGCCTTAATGTGAGACCTTAGCACATTCTCACTAGAGAAAGTCAGGATATCATTACTATAGATAGAGGAAATAAATTGATTATTTCCCTATTTTTCCTCCATACATATCTTTCCTATCTGAAATCTGTCTTGTTTAGCAACAGTCTTCTGAATACTGAGAGGCTGAAGATATGAGACAGACTCAGCCCTATTCTGGCAAAAATATACCAAGTCCCTTATCTTTGTATGCTTCAGATCAGGTTCAAGCCTTCCATCTTAAGTCAATCTCTAATAGAAATGTACTATTATGTGCCCTTTTTCTTTCTAATGCAATAGCTCTGCATAAGACATTAAAAAATGAATGTTTTGTCAGTGAGGAAAGTATATTAGGCTGCACAAAAATAGCATTCCAGCTCAAAGTCAGATGAAGCCAGTGCAGATGTGTCAGCTCCTCGTAAAACTATATTCGAGTAAAAGTTTGGCTAAGGTTCCAAAACGTTCTTTTAGCTTCCATCATTTCATACAGGTATTATTTTCAAAATTTATCCTGAAATCAGAAGTGTAGATGCTTTAATGATAGAAAATGGCTTCTAACCACATTTAACTGCTTGAAAAACTCTTGTAGGCAATTGTATGTCAAAATTATCTCCTGGTATTTTGAAGAATTGGGTGTACAGAGGGTCAAGATGTAACAACATCTTAACCACGTCTCTTTTAGCAACTCTGACCTTAAGATGTTCTACTTGACTCCTAAGGAAGGACAAGGATCTGTCCTGTAGGTTCCTCTTATGTCTGGTGATGACAGAAATAGTTCTATGTTCTGTCCCATTTGCATTTACCTGTTGTAAAAGTAAATGTTACCTCTCACTAGGTAAAAGGTTTTTCTAATGGTTCTATAATTTAGATGCATTAGTTTTCAGGTTTTAACTCAAGATATCTTTTTGTTTGCTGGTTAGATGGAGGGAAAAAAAGAAAAATCCATTTTTGACATCTCAGGTTAGAGTTTAAAATCCATTACTCAGAGAGACTGAAGATCTTGACTATTATTTCTGTGAAATAGTCTATTGCTTCAACTATTGCAAAAGTATTTGCTCTTGAAAAATTCATGGTCAAATCTCATGGATGAAAATGCTGGAAGCTATCAGGTAACTAATAACTTTGAACTGCTTCTAGGGGTCTACTTATGAAGTTTTCCAGATTTTCCATAATTATTTGCAGCTGCTTGGTAATTGATTTATTTATAACTGACAGTGAAACTTTTTTTAAAAAAATGCAACACTAAAGAAATCTATGGCTAGGAGTGGGCATTGATTGCCTTTATCTTGCTCTGTGAACAAAACAGTTGTCTCACTTTTTTTTTTTTTTTTTTTTAATGTATTAAAAAAAAAAAAAACACAGGAAATGAAAGCTAATGTTCACAGACGTTTTTCCAGTTTGCAAGTTCCAGTGTTTTGTGGTTGGGCTTTTGGTGGATATTTTTTTTTTGGTAGTGGATGTGTTGTGTCAGATTTCAATTTGAAGTACTCTGTATCACCTTTGGTTGCCTCTTTGTTTTCCAAAAGTAAGGTATATACCTCGGCATTTTCATCCTCATTCATTCATTTTACTTTTTTTCTTGGCAGCTGATTTCCTTTTTCTAGTGCTCAGTAACACTAAAGTTTTGGCTCAAGGTTTAGTCTCCAATATAAACAGATGATAGTTTGACTAGAAATTGATTTTTCTCTTAATCTGTTTTTATTCTAGTTTACAGTTACCGCTGTCTTTCTCAAGTTTAATTGCATTGTTATACTTCGTTATGCTATTCTAACACATTGAAACAGAAGATAAAAGGTAGTTCATCACTCAGTCACTACCATTCTTTGACTTAGATTGAGTGAGGAATAGATTATTCAGGTATCTTACTTATTCAAGTGTAAATGAACAAGTTCTAGATTCAATAGTTTTCATTAAAAATAAAGTTTTCATAATTTTTTTATCTTAAAAAAAAATTGGTGTCAAAATATTCCACCTGAAAAATTATAAGTTGTTTATACCAGGTGAACATTTATTTATCCTACCAGAGAGGAAAGATCTGTGTTCAGTGTCTCATGTATTCTCCCAGCTGTTGAATCATTTGTCTGTTAGTTATGGCCAATATGAATGTTGGTATAATTAGTTATATTTCTCCGTTTTTCAGCACAGTAGTGTCTTCATCGCTTTATCCAGAATTTCTGAAACTTGTGTGTTTCATTGTTTCTTTTTCCATTTTTTCTTCTTTCCTTCACTTTAGCCCACTAATATGTGAGGTGATCTTTCTCAACAGAATCAAACAAACAAACAAACAAAAATGGCCTCGCAATTCCCTCTGTTTAAATTCTCTGGTGGCTCTGTTTGAACTTATGCAGCAACAGTGGAATTGCACAAGACTGAGTTACTCAATTATAGCCAGTACCAGCTGTATAAATACAGACAGTGAAAAATTTTATCTGCAGACCAGTTCTCATTGATTACAATAGAACTGATAATTTTGATAATCAATAATTCAGACTGCTAGCAATAGTTATCTGATGAATCTGACTTCACTCCTTCAATTTCCAGCTCTGTTTCAGGTTATGAAATGCGTTCTTGTGAAATGAATTTGTATCCAGAGACGCCTGTATCTTTGCATCTCTAAGAAGCTTGATGGGGTAGCTTTCATCAGAAGAAACCCACTTTGCGCAGCATGGGTTTGTTACTTTCATTGCAACTGATGAGCAGAGAGATGCCTGCTCCTGTTTAGGCTGTTTAACCAAGCTTTTAAGCACTCCTGTGTATACATACTTGCTTCAACACATGGTTTCAGCTAATGATTTTAGGTTTTGTATAAAGATTATGGTCCGGTAACATTGCCAAATAATAAGAGTTTCTTCCTGACCATTTTGCACAAATAAGCCTTTTATAGCCACGTTAATAGCACTAATACACCTGCTGATATTTACTTTGCTTTTATGCAGCCTGGAAATGATTGTTTTCTTAGCATTTTGCACAGAACAGTAATAAGCACTGACTGTTGCAGCATAAACAAGGAGGGCTGGTTCTGTTTATTATCTCATCTTACTTTTAAAATGCCTTTTTGCATGTTCATATTACTAAAGTGATGGTTTGCAAGGATAGGAATTGCAAGGGTTGCATGTACTATTTAGTCATCAAATATATTAACTGATGATGCTGTATGCACACCAGTGCTGTATGACATAAAGACTGAGCCATAAACAAGAAAAAACCCACCTTAACTGGTTTCAAGACTTCCTTATTCACTGTCTGAGGGTAATGCAAAAGAATTTTGCCTGATAATGCCAACCAAGAAGTGCCATTTTCGAGCAGCAACATGCAATCAAATTTCTCTTTGCTATCTAAAGTATCACTGACTACAGAGAGAGCCTAGAGATAAGAGACTATCTGCCTTTTAAATGGCTAAATCCATAGGCTGTGAATGCCATTTATTTGACTTTCTTTGCTTACATCTTAGTGTAAGCAGTATCCATTTTACCACAATCATTGTTAGACAGAGATAGTACAAAAATCAAAAGTCTCCTTCTTCCATATTTAATTATAAGACATCTGATTCAAAATGGCTTCAGCTTACAATTACAAGTACACAAGTAATGCCATAACCTAAGAGCTATAGCACAGAAATGAAAGCTGGTGACTAAACCAATATGTGATTAAATGGTATTAAAAAAATACAAAGAAAAAAATTGATTGACTGAAGCTGTGAGGAGAGATTTTCCAAATAAAACTCTTTTTGCATCAATTTCCCTTTGTCTTACTCTTCTTACTACCCAATGTCCAGCTTAGGTCAGTTCTTCTGACTTCCAATAAAAACATTCAATTTTTATAATTGTCAGGATATAGAAACCCTAGCCAAGACTCCATCTTTTTTTTTTTTTTAATAAACCATATAGCTACAAAGAAAAGGACTAATATACCTAATGACTCTACTAGGATATTCTTCTACAACTGATTTAACTGTTCTTATAGTGCAGGGGGTTTTTGGTGAAAGAGAGAATATGTGCAGTTATTTCCTTAGTATAACTACGTGATGAAATGTCATGCTATGCCATTTAAATTTTTGTCATTTTGCATTTGAATAACAAGCATACATTAATATGTAGTGCCAGTTGACATCTTCTGGAGCCATCTCTGCACAGAGGTAGATGTTACTTCCTTGTTAGAGCTGTTATTCAGACAATGAATGGTTTGGTTTTGACATGCATAATAAATAGGAAATGTATAGGTGTATAAACATCTATGAACATAGAAAGTTCACCTATATTTTGATACCTGCTGACTCTATTTTAGAGAACAGCACAAGAGTTTGACAGAAAGTACGAGACAGGTAGATTTTTGCAACAAACTTCTGTAATGTTGTCATATTTTCCATCAACACAAGCCAACTTCCCCTTATTCTCTGTCTGAGTTTACATCTTACATTCAGATTGCAGGTTAACATCTCACAATCAGCCCTTTACAGAGTGAGTATGCAATATGTGAAAGAGAAAAATACAGTAAATTGATTTACCTACTTTACCTTTAGTCTCATATATCCCAGTAGAATCTTTAGTGTCTTTGTTAACAAAATGAATGCTAAAATATTTATATTGATGGTTATTCTAACTTAAAAGCAAGTGGCTTAGAAGAGATTCTGTTAGCTGTAATTCCATTTAATGCAGATTATATAGTCAGGTACATAGAAGAACTGAATTAGAAATTCTGCGGACTATGTAAATAATTTGGGGTTTTTTGTTGTTTTGTTTTTGCAGATATAATTAACTTTTGGAATACTAAATTCCAGATGCATTTGGTGGAGTGTTTGTAACATGACTGATGAGCAATCCCTGAGTGGCAGATGATTTGAAGAATTTGAAGAGAAGGGATTCTTCTCAGCTTTTTGTTGCACATAAATAACTAATTTGCTTTATCTAGTAGATTAAACTCACTTTACAAGGACAATAACTCTTGGCATGTTGTAATCTGACCTGCCACAACTAGCAATTATATACATAAAAGCAGTGCTTTTAGGCTCTGTCTATATATTTGTTTTTTCCAGAGGCAAGGAGGTGCATTTCTCTAACATGTAGATGTTAGGTAGGTGAATACATGACGTCTAGAAGAGTCAGAATGAAGGGTGAGGCACATGTTGAAGGAAAATTGTCCTATGAATTCTTGCTAGATAAGAATACTAAATACTGGGTTCTTTGCTTTTGTGGATTGTATTCACTTTTCAGAATCACACAGTAGTGAAAGAATTTCTAATTCTGCATTCCTCAACTCATTGATCTCTGAGAGTTTGTTATGCAAAATAAACTTGTTTGCTTCCAACTCTCACAAAGCTGAATATTAAAAGAGCTTATTTTATTATGTTTAAAATATTTATGTTTGGAATTACCTCAAACACAGGACTATCATATTGAAGCGCCACACTAGAGACATGATATATAAATTTTATTTTTGCAAAATGGAACCAGTTAATTAAATTAATATGGATGATTTTACATAGTGAAATATGATATGCACTGTGGCAATACTTAAGATTTCACGTCAGACATCCATATATATTGTACAAACACAAAACACAGTCACTGCCTCAGTAAAATTTAGAATTGAATTAAATCAAGATGAGGCATCAGATGAATGCAGACTGGCAGGGAAGTACAAGGAATAAGTGGCACAGTATTGGTCAGCACAATAGGCAATGATCTCAGCAGCCTGACTTAAAAGCTTCATGTTGAAGGGATCAAACAAAAGTTGTATGTGATTATTCAGCACCAGGTGAATCTTTGTACTGGAGATTTCAATAGCCTGTGGCTTGAGAACATCAGTCTGTGGTAAAGAAATAAACTTTAAAATGTTCTTTTACCTGTGTTCAGATCCTTTTGATTTCTCAGCTCTTCATTTTCCCTTCCCAGTGGATGTGGATGGATGGAAAAAAAGTATATCTGAATGATCTCAAAGTAACTAACACTGTTACAAAAGAATCAAAAAGAGTAAGTTTTAAAATGTTATATCATTAATTGTAAAAATCTCAAATGTTATTGGATGCAAATGAATGTAGGCTAAAGAATGTTGTCCGAAGTGCATTGCCTATATGATGCAATTAATTTAATCTACATGTTGTTGATCCAGGACAGTTTAGGAACCTCTGTGCTGGGAACAATACATCATCTATTGGAGCTTTGTTCAAGGGACAGGAACACAGATATTCAAAGATGCCTAAATATTGATTTCATCTGAGACTGTGCTTTGTTTGGTAACTTCAGTGCTTGAGGAACTTCCTTTTTTTTAAACCTTTAATAAAACAATTCCATTTCCAAACCTCTGAATAACCTCAAAATAAACTTAGATAAACAGGTATCAGGATAAAAGTGAAGGAAGTGGCAGTGGCAAACTCTGCACAACTGAGTGCTGCATCATGTTTATTTGCAGAGGGGAGATACATTAAAAATTGATAAGGAATTTTCTTTTTCTTTCTTTCTTTCCTTCCTTCCTTCCTTCCTTCCTTCCATCCTTCCTTCCTTCCTTCCTTCCTTCCTTCCTTCCTTCCTGCTAGGACTCTCTAGCTTCTCACAGCATCCAGCCCTGTGTTGTGACAGAGGGTGCATAGCACAGCTCATACTGACCCTGGGGGTCTCATCCACACCNCTTCCCTTCCCTTCCCTTCCCTTCCCTTCCCTTCCCTTCCTTTCTAACTTTTCTCTACTTAAATGCAATGCATACATATTGTTGTTACCTAGATCAGAAGGGTCATAAATGCAGAAAGCTGGCTTATCAGTTTTTGATCACTGATGAACATTTCATGTATTTCATGTATTCTTTAAAGAAAGATGTTTCTACAATTAACTACCCTGCTACATTATAGCAATAGATCTTGTTTGTTTTATTTCAGATATAGAGGGCATTCAAGGCAGGTTACAGTACAAGTTTCTAAAATAAAGTTTGGGCTGCTGAGGAGAAATTGTAATTGCAAAGTCCTGACTCACCTTCTGAGCTGGAGACACCTAATCTCTATAAACCCTGTAACATTTGATGTTAAATCTCTTCAGTACCTATTAAGTCACTGCACGTGCCCAGAACTGTCCTATACTTGGCAGGCTTAAGCAGCTCAGCATTTAGATCATGTCTGAGCTCAGGTTAGATTGAGAAACTAGGAGTGAAGTCTGAATCATCCCCAAAACTCAATCCATTATACAATTCCAGAGGCCATAGAACATGGCAGGACCACAGTCTTCACACACTACAAATCTAAAACTACAGGTAAGTTTTAGACCACAGACAAAGAGAAGACAAGCCTTTCCCTTATTTCTCACAGCATGGCATACCATTTAGTGCAGCCACTGAGCAGATTGGAGACCCACATTAAGTCCCATCCTTTTCCTAAAAGCTCCAATCTGCATGTTTCACCTTCAGACCTCATGTCCCAGTAGACAGACAATAGTCTTCTGAACTGTGGGAATAAAATCTCCATGTCTCTTTTGAACATGTCCCCAGGTAGATAAGAATGCAGGATATACTGGACTAGAGAGGAAGCACATGGTAAATTTGACTCTATAGTCTGGTGGACAGACTGCCTTGGAAGACCTTGAATCTGACTCATGCTTCCAGAACTATATCTGTATTTAATATGAAGTGGGGGTTTTTTTACATCTTTCTTTCTTTCTTTTTCTTTTAAAACTTCTAATACTTCAAGATTACATGGTACATTCCTTCCTTTTGTGCCTCTACTACAGTCAGTAACATAGTATCAGGAAATAATTTTGCAGTTGCTCATAACCCATGAAATATAAACCAGAATTTAGCTAACATTAGAAGTGTCCTAGGTAGCTAACCCAGGACATTATCTGGTGTCAAAGGATGTCCATTTATTACATGTTCAGTTTGGCCAACTGAGAATCTGACCCTTCAGATAGACAACTGATTAAAATCCAATTTAATTAAATTATCAAAAAAGAAGGTCTTCATATTCTCTGACTATAAATATCTACACATGAAAATGCACCCTGACTGCAGACAAAAACACAAAAATAAGCAGGTAAAATACATAAATTAATATTCTCAGCACTCTTAGCTATAGGCTAACTGATCTATAATTCACTGAAGCTTAATTACAGCATACACTAATTATGTGCTTAGCTCTAAAGCCTTTAATAAAGAAAAGTATTTATTTAAATATATCTAATTAGGTAAAGTATCTGTTCTGGTTTAGCAGCATTTGGCACCAAAACAAAAAATACAGAGAAAAATAGCTTTCTTTTCATATATCCCTGAGCTAGGTAGCCCATTGTCCTCCTCAGTTTCCCATACCAGTGAAAACAGTTGACCAAGCTGCACTCAGAAGTTAAGGGTCTTGAAAATATAGGCATAAAAAATATGTATATATGTCACAATAGCCACAGAGCTTTGACTACTCTGTATATGTATATCATCAGTTCTGACAATGGTTCTGGAGCCACAAAAATAAATTCCTTAAGGACTCATACAATGATCCTATTTTCTACTTATTCCTCAAGGTAAGGAAAGGTATTTACTCCTTCCAAAGGGTAAGTGTACAATCATCTACACTTCTGAAAATGCTCCATTGCTTTCAGACAGTCATAAAGAGAATTCTGAGGTGTTCTAGAAATAGGAATGACCTATTAATCAATTAAAACATATTTCTGACAAGAAGTGTTTAATCCCCACTGCATACTAGTGCTGCATTGTCTCTTTTAGATTTTTGTTGCTGTTGTTAAGACCTGTCAAGATGATTGCACACCCAAATATATGTATTAGAGATTTCATGTTTTCACTTGTAAACAAATCAGAATAAGAACCATCACCTTCATAAGATGAGTTACGTGCTGGGCCTTTTGAATTTATTTGAACATCTTTGCCCATCCTTCACATCCAGAAGAGCCCTGCTCATTTTCCTACTGCATCACAGGAAAATACTTCTTTAGGCAAAACATTAACAGCCACAAGCAATCAAACTGTGAATGATACATCTTGAATTTCCTTTTTGTTATTTGTCTTTATGGGTTTTCCACCTAGATCTTCACAGTGAGATTTGCTCCTTACCTGTTTTCTCAACTCAGACTACAAAACTGCTGCCATAAGTGGATGTTGTTGATAACTGTTTTAACACCTTGGAACATTTGTTTTCAAGTCATCAGAATCTCATGTAAATAACTTCTAATTCCAAGAACAAGATAGTATATAACAACTATAAATGCTACCAGGTTTATAGGAGACAGAAGTGAAATCATGAAAGGATGGGGGAAATGACAGCAAGGTGGTGTCCAGTATTGCTACGATCGTTTCCTATACCTATATAAGTTGTATCCACCACTTTGCCTTATCTTTCCATTTACCTAATAGAAAGCATCTGAAATGGTTGTACAGGAACATTTTTCCACTCCATTTCAAAAGGACAGAGCAGAGGAGAGAGGGTATGCAGTATAGTCACAGGCAAAGAAAAACTTCCATTGAAATAGAGATCAAATAGGTTAGGACTCCCAAAACACATAATGGCAGAAGTCTATGAAGTCATTAATTCTATGAGGAGGATGACTTTAAAAGGATAATCTGTTTCAAAACAGCAAGCTGATCTTTTACTCAAGTGTTCCTATAGGTTTATTACTAGAAGTAGGAATTTAAAGGAGTTATTTATGAAACAAATATACATATGGGGTAATGCCACAAATTATAAAAGGCACACAAAAAGTATGCGGTTCTAAATAGGTCTGGAGAAGTTAGTGAAGCACAGATGGATTTAACTTTTAAGTTTGAAAGTGCCTAAGTTGCTGGTTACACACTGTTGGGGAATAAGAACCACTCTATACCCGATTACTTTTCTACATTTTTTCTAGGGATTCACCACTGGTCACTATTCAGGGCAAAAAGTGGTCAATACAAGCTGTTTCATTCTGTCAGTTCACAGAGATGAAAATTTGCCCTTGGTTAAAACAGCCTTTGTTTTGCAAATTCACTTCCATAATGGTCAGCTTTAGAGTATGATCTTTTTAGGAAAGTATTTTATTATTGTGCTCTCAGTACAGGTACAGAACAGGATTGTGTTTCCAGGCACAATTCATAAGCATAAAGCATTAAACCTAAAATTTTTTGGTAGCATACTGATCCCAGTGAAGTCACAGGCAGTTTCTTTCTTTTTAATGGAGTCAGGACTTTAGAACATTATTACCCAAATTTTACATATAAATTAATCTGAGTAAAATATACAGCATGACATCTGTCTGATCATCAAGTCCAAAAAGGGAAAAAAGGAAAATTCACAGTATTTCAAAAGTTGTGTTCTACATCTCTGTTACTTAGGAAATAACACCAGTAGGTGTAGCCTTATGGCAAGCAATCCATTTTTTTTTTTCCCATGCCATATGTCCACAGTGGAAGTAGCTGAGAAAAACACAGTTTTGTTGCTTGATTGACATGCATTTTAAACTCCTTGTCAAAACTTCACAATTATTTAAGTAGCATAAATGTGCCAACCTCCAGATTTAAAAGAAATTGTAAGTCTAACAAGTTACCGTGTTTGTCTATTTGATGGTAAGAGATTTTATAAAAGAATAGAAAAATAAAATTAGAGTAAGGGGAAAGCTTGGTAACCTGCCCACACCTTGCCTTTACATTACTGTAGGAGATACTAAGAAGGACACTAAAAAAATAAGTTGCCATATACTTTCTATTTTAAGGCTCTATCTTTACTTTTCTAAAGATTTGCTAAATTTCATTTATCTGGACTAGTATTTTTGCAAGTGTTTTCAGAGCAGCAGTTAGTTGCTTCTCAGGAAAAAAACCCAAAACACAAACCCCAAGGAAGTAAGAAAATATTGATTATGATATTTAAAAATTTCAAGTACCTGAGAAATTTTTCATGGTTTATGATTCTGTATTTTTGTGGTCATCCTAGAAGCTGACTGATCTGTGTTCTTGTTAAAGAGAATATTAACAGAGGTGTTCTCTTTAGCAAAAAAAAAAAAAACCCAAACCAAACAAAGTAGTTTTCAACAACTGTTCCACTGCTTTTGCTTAGAGAATCCTACCATACTCAGAAAGACCACAAAAGGGAAAAACTATAAATTATAAGTTCATACAAAATTGCTGCAATACCCCAGTTAAAATTGTTTTATAAACAACAATCATACTCCATTCTACTGGAAAAACTGACAGCCCATGACTTAGACATGTTCACTATTGTCTGGGTTAAAAACTGGCTGGACAGCAGGACCCAGAGGGTTGTGGTTAATGGTGTTCCATCCATTTGGCAGCCGATCACTTGTGGTGTCCGCAGGGCTTGGTACTGGGCCCAGTCCTTTTTTATTGATGATCTTGATGAGATGATCAATGGACCCTCAGTAAGTTTGCAGATGACATTATGTTGGGTAGGAGTGTTGACCTGCTGGAGGGTAGAGGGATCTGGACAGGCTGAATCAATAGGCCAAGGCCAATGGAATGAGGTTCAATAAGGCCAAAAGTTGTGTCCTACATTTGTTCACAACAACCCCAGGCAGTGCTACAGGCCTGGGGAAGAGTGGCTGAAAAGTGGCCCAGCAGAAAAGGACCTGGAGATACTGGGCAACAGTCAGCTGAACACGGGCCAGCAGTGTGCCCAGGTGGCCAAGAAAACCAATGGCAACCCGGCCTGTATCAGAAATAGTGTGGCCAGCAGGACCAGGGCAGTGTTTGCTCCTCTGTAATTGGCACTGGTGAGGCTGCACCTCTAGTACTGTGCCCAGTTCTGAGAACTGAGCCCTTCACTACAGTAAAGACATTGAGGTGCTGGAGCATGTCCAGAGAAGGGTAATGGATCTGGTGAAAGGTCTATAGAGTAAATAATATAAGGAGTGACTGGGGGAGCTCAGGTCATTTAGCCTGGAGAAAAGGAGGCTTGGGGGGAACCTTACTACTCTCTACAACAACTACCTGAAAGGAGTTTGTACTCAGCTGAGGGTTGATGTCTTCTCCCAGGCAAGCAGTGACAGGACAAGAGGACATAGCCTCAAGGTGTGCTAGGGGAAGTTCATATGGGACATCAGGGGGAATTTCTTCATGGAAAGGGTTGTTAAACATTGGAACGGGCTTCTCAGAGATATGATGAAGCCACCATCACTGGAGATGTTCAAGAAACAACTGGATGTGGCACTTAGTGCTGTGGTCTAGGTGTTATGGTGGTATTCAGACAAAGATTGGAATTGATGGTCTTGGAGGTCTTTTCCAACCTAAATGATTCTGTGAAGAACTGAAATGTGTGTAGATAGTACACAGGCGGACACTGCTTCATAGCTTCCAGAATCTAGGGATTTATAAATGTTCAGTGGCAAAACTGGTTTATCTGGCTAGTCGTTGCCTCATGCATCTTTGCAACTGTTCTGTGTGATAATAAGACTATAAACCAGGTCATTTAAATGAGGCAGAATAGCAAATACATCTTCAAAATGCTTTTTTATTTTGAGATAAATTGCTTCATTTGGTAAGGTACCATAAGTAACTTCTGGATGCCTAAGTTTTGGACAGCTGAGTTATATAAGATGTAACTCTTACTGTGTAACTTGATTAAGGAGCTAAATAACACTGAATTAAATTTAGATTTTTGCTTTATGCACTGTTTCTCAACTGCACAGTGACTTCTGCTGCAGTGATCGCTCTTGCCTGAAACAAACCTTCACTTACTCTCTGTTCTGGTTATTGTAAACCAGCAATTTCCATTTATCATTACTTCAGAGCTATCCATTTTCTGAATAATTTTCTACATCATTATTTATACCAAATATTTCCTACACATGGATTGGAGAGCAATTCAAATTGCTAGTGTGAGGTGTTTTATATACTTACAAACATAAGGAATGCAATACTGATGTCTTCTAGCTCCTTGATTCTACAGTTTCTAATCTATATGTCAAAGTATACCAGACTTGAGGGTTTTGAAGTATCTCATGTAGAAATCTACAGTCTATGACTCTTTCACTCACAGTTTTTTTTTGCCTCTTTTGTCGTAGTTAGTTATAAGGAAAATAGAACCATATTCTGTTCTAATTATGCTTCGAAATGAAACTTTAAGAAGCTAAGACAGATAGGAAAATGGTATGTTGATATACCATTCCCAGACCCCAAAGAAGAAGCAACTCAATGGTCATTTGTGACGACAAAGCCACCTTACAAACGTAAATGCTTTCCTACCTACTGGTGGAACTAAGGCTAAGAGCTAGTTCAAGACTTCTGAAATAGCCATTTGTAGCTTTTAGGTTGCAACTCAGGTGTTCTTCCTTCAGACTCTGCTTTGCAAAAGAGCCTTTAATGGAACAGGGCACTCTCTCAGAGGCAAGCTGTGAGCAGGTGTTTAGTACTGTGCCCAGAAAGGACCCAGGGAGAAGGTACTCAGCAGGAGACAGAGGCCTAACCTTTCTTTCCTGTCATTCCAGTTTAAGGGTCGTTCAAATTTTCTTTAGGAATTTAATTGTAGAAAGAAGCCAAATAAGGGTCAAATGACTCCACTCTAGTCAATCCCCCCTGCTCCTTTTGTGGCTCAGTAGAGTCGCTGAGATACATCAGGCAAAAGCATTCCAGTTTCTTCTCTTCAATAGGATGACCTCCTCCATCATTCCATGGTTAGAACTGAAGTATCTGAACTGTTTTTAAAGCTGATAAGGGCTTAGACTTAGGTGTTTGACATCAGATCATTGGAATTATGCTATCGTATTTACTTTATTCTCTGATCTGGTTGTTATAGGTGTGGACGTTAACTAAGGTTCGCCTTATGTTAATTTCTGTAATATAAAGACATCCAAATGATTCCAAGGACCTGTATCAAGCTGCTGGGTGATTGACTATCCACTTAGTAAAATATTAGAAATCATGCAGAAGACACCTACTAGTGACTAGAGTGCTAACAAGGGCATCTGGATGCTTTAGAGGTTTGCCTTGTAATTGTTTGTTTTTTTCATAAAGATTAAATATAATACTTCCTTTTTTTTATTTCCCTTCTAAAAGAAGGTATGAATAAAAACAATTTATCTAACGAATTCCATTTATCTCAGTGAGGAAGTCTCCCCCCTGTAAAGCTGTCTCCTTTTTAAATGATAGGACACTAACTTTTTGTTAATGACTAAGGTATTCAAATTCCAAATGGTCTGATTTTTAAGTCCTAATCCAGACTCATGAGCTTCAACAAAATCTTTTGAGTGAGTTAATCTGTTCAAGATTTGGCACTCCAAAAAGACATTTGACACATCTGCTAATGTCTACTCTGCATATTTACTTATTTATTTAATTAAGGAACTTTTGAATCAGATAACTACAATTGGACATATAATCTTATTTTAAGATCACTTTTATATAAAGTCCAGAAATGCATTTTCCTTTTTTCCTTTTTTTCTTTTCATGATAAATAACAGACTATAAGAGGAAATAAACAACCTAAGTCTCCCTTGATATCAAATATAATTAAAAAATTGTTAAGTAATCAAAGGCATGCCTTTTCAAAAAGAGAGGTAAGTATTATATTTAAAGAGAGGCAAAAAGTTCAATTGCTTTTATTGACTATTCTAAGTAAACTCTTTCAGGTGTTTACTTGATAGGAAGAATGGCTCAGTGGAATAGTTAAAAGCAATCCCTAGCAGACTGAGATAAAAAGTGAGCTTGCAAAGACCAAAGTCCACAAAGATTTGAATTTAACCATCTTTGGCTAGTGACAGAAATGCTGCACTGACCAACATATAAGCTTAGATCATCCATGATGCACAACAAACAATGAAAATGTTAATAAAACAAAAGGGCAGGAGGGAGGGGAACGGAACGGTGCATTTGTATGAGTAATTTGTTATATGTATACATGGTGTCATAAAAAGTAAACTATAATGTACTGCTGCACTCAGACCTGCAGATATTTCAGACAGCAGATATTTCAGCAGCTGTAGTGATATTTCAGAAGCTGTAGTGAGTCCCTCATTGGCCCTGTGTGTCAAACCATTAATAGCCTCAGCTGCAATTCTGCTTTTCTGCTGGAATGTGTCATTCTTATCCCTTGAGGTTCATAGAAAACAATTCTGGGGTTTAGTGGCATCAAGAATATCTAGATATTTCCTTAAAAATAGTTATGGAAAAGCCTCTGACAGGAGACAAAGCTTCCTGCCATGCTTTCCTTGATAGAAATAATTTCTCAGGGCAAATATTTTCTTCCCTTTTTATGTACTTCAGAGTTTTTCTTTATACCTTCTCAGAATACTCCAAAAAATTGCTTATATTGAAATCCAAGTGTGTTTTCCAAAAATAAAATACTGAATTGACAGGATAAGGTAAACTGATGGCTTAAGTATATTGTGCTATTGTCTGAAATTTCTTGTCCTACTATCCAAGCCACCGTATGAAAGCCCAGCAAAATATTGGACATATTATGGAGCAGGGATCATCTCTAGGTATCACTAAGGATAAAAAGTCTTGCTCTATTATCTGCTAGACAAACACATTAGTAACGACATATCCTGGAGAAAGGGTGCAATTGATGCAATTAATGGTTTTGCTTAACCATCTCAGAATCATTGTCCATAAACTTCCTTCCTCCTTCAAAGAAATAAAGGTACTTTATCAATAAAAAATTCTCTGCTGTTTTTCCCCTGGAAATTTCTGAAGTCAAAAGTCAAATGGGACAGGGCCCTGAACAAAACTAAAATTTATCTATAAAACAAAAGGTTTGTTAGCTCAATATAGATCCATCTAGCAGCTGTAAAACTGTTCACACAGACTGGAACTGAACTAAATTCAGGGTCTATTGCTCTAGTAAAATTTCAGGTTCCAAACACCTTTGAAAATTCAACCATGAACGTAATGCTTTTCATCAGCCATAGTAGACTTCCACATGCTATCTTTCAGACAAATTTCCTTAATTGCTTGTAGCAGTAATTAAATAGCAACACAAAAATGAAATTGTGTCTTCAGCTGGAGGAATATTTCAATTAAAATGATTAGCCTTTTCCTGTTCATGAATGACTTGAACATCACCAATTTCTGCATGTGTGTCTAATATTCAGGGACACTTGCCACACTATGCAGACAAATTCCATCTTAGGGATGGACGAGTCAGTCACAGCTGTCACGCATGTTGTGCCTTGTGCCAGCTTCCTAATAATTACAGTCTGAAGGAGGGGATGGGTCTATGGGAACAAAAACAGAGCAAGTTTCTTTCTAGTGAGATTTCCATTTGCTAAAATTTTCACAGGTAAAAAAGTAAACGAAAGTTACAATGTGATACATATTTGGTTTGAAAAGTCTAAATATCACTTATGTGTGTGCAAAGAGAACATTAAATGTAAAGACATTACTAAAATCATTGTTGTGCAATGCAACATGTGCAGCATGGTTATTCATCTGTTGTTCCCTTTAGATGCTAACAGCTGAGGATCTGTTTTCACTCAGCTGGAAAGAGAATAGTTTCCAAATCCTTCTGGGAATAAGACATTTCATCCAAAGAGAGTCTGTTCTGTGTAAAACAGTGAAGTGTGTGTAACCTAAAAACTTTAGGAACAAACTACTAAATGGTAACTGTGGCCCTATCCCTTGATACTCAACATGAACTGTTCTAGAGAATATAAGTTAATTTATGTAGATTGTTTTGAAAATAAATGGGACCAATTTTGTGTTTTGCTTGAATTCCTGTTTTGATTTCAAATACTTTACATAGCATCTCCTAGTCACCCAAAACTTCCATGATTTGAAAACCTTTGCTGAATAAAACCTTTGTTGAGTAAAAACGTCATTCAATCCCTTAGAAATCTTTAAGTAGGAACTTTGATCCAATGAAGGAGTAGTTTTACCTTCAGATAGACAAGGAAGTATTTAAATTAATCACCAAAGCTGCTGGAAAAAACTTTTGGTGCTGCCTAATAATGCTTGCACTCTTATTTATCAGGAGAACATCAGTAAGGACACAGAGGATTCCAGGCACTCCAATCTATTAATTCTCTATAGGCTATTTTCCAGAACAGGTTCTGAAATGCAGTTCTTTCCTTATTCAGAATATTCTACCCACCCATCCTCATGCTCCTCTCCTTCCTTTCTATTCTACTTGGTTACACAAAAAAAGGAAAGTAATATATAATGAAACTACTTTGAAAATCATGATTAAATATATAATACTTATACATCTGACAGCTGATACTCAAGGCACTACCCACAATGGTGGATATGTGGGGCTGGGTTCCTTAACCAAGATGTGGAGTATGAATGTATGGCCTCCTCACTTTTTCAGAGTTCTTTAAACACTGATTTTCTCACTCAGAGGAGACAACAACTAATTTAGGCAATGAACTTCAAAAGTTCTTCAACTGATTATAGTTATGAATCCTGTAGATACCTGATTCCTTAGACATTTATTATTCTCTAGAGAAAGAAGCTGCCTGTTTATACTACAGTGGGCAGCCTTGCAGTAACTACATCCTTGGTATGAATGCAACTCCTTGCCTTACTAGATTTTTCTTGTTCCAACCAAGCCGTATCTTTTCCTCTGAAGAGATGCCTTTTTCTCTCAGTTCTCTCTCCACTGACTATGGAAGGAATCAAAGGTGGCAAAACTTTTAAATGAGCAGCAACAATTGGATTCCAGGAATTCGGTGGGATGAAACCTGGACACTGTGATTTGTTTCTCAATTTATAAAAGCACTTTATAGCAGGTGGCTTTTAGAGTTTTAAGTAGGCCTAGAAGAGGGCCTACTTAATGAATGTAAATGAGATAAAGCTAACCTGCTATCTAATTTACAACACTGAAAATCTTAATGGAAACAATCATCTTTATTGTTGGCAGAAGAATCACTCTGCTTTGCCAGGACAACATTACAAACCCAATAAACCCCATATTGCTCACCTGGACTCTGGATCAGAACAACTTCTGTAGACCCAGTGCTTTCAAAATGTTTGCAGGAAAAGACAAAAGACAGAGTGCAGGCATTCATATTTTGAAACACTGTAAGGAAAAAATCTAGATGGGTCTGTTTTGCTCCAGGAGGTGCTGATCCATTATTATCCATGTAAAATAAAGTATTTAGACCCTTTACAATATTCTTTAAAAAGCTTTTTTCACTAAAGCTAATGTCAGAGGAAGAGAATAACATGGATAATCTTATGTCCCCTTAGCAGCTGGAAATTCCAAGTAGTGTAGCATCAAACAGGACTCTGACCCCTGAGCAGCAAACCAGAAGGACCCTGTCCATAGCAGATATTCTCTTCTTTTGTCCTTCAAATTAGTTTCTTATGAGGAAACAACTCTGTAGAGTCAAATATAAAAGATGTTCCCATGAGAACATTTTGCTGCACTGTTAGATAAAGGCAAGGTCATGCAGGAGGTATAATCACCAGTACTGAGCAGGAGCTGCCTGATGGTTACCCTCTTCTGGTGAGCTGATTGAGCTTGTCCTGTGGCACAATGCGGCACACCATCTGTGGAGCGCAGCAATGCCTGCTCTGGCTCAAGTTGCCTCTGCTCAGGATCACTCACTCCTCCAGGCACAGGGTTATGCCAGTCAGGATCAATGCCAGTCAGCCTATACTCTGATGATCACAAACAAGGCAAATAAGGTAATACGAGAGAGATATTATAACAGGAATTTGAAAATGAAGGCCTGCTTGTGTGTTGCAACACTGCTGTACATTCAGTCCTGAAGTGTTATATGACTTACTGACAAATAAGTACTTGATGAGTCTTTGTAAAAATATGAACTGGCTGTTAAAAATAACATATAACTGAACTTTGAGGAATATTTATTTTCTCAGTGATAATGCTTTTCCAGTAATAAGGTTGAAATACATTTGTTGACAATACATTTAACATTCTGAGTAAGTATACAGCTATGTCTGGTTTTTCTCTTATTCATTTATGTATATTTGCTGTCTCCCACAGAGTTTGTTAATGCATAGTTCCAAAGCTAGCAGTTAGTCTGTAAAGCATAATTGTCCATTGAATTTTAATGGTTATATTTCAATAAAGGAAAAAAGACTCATTGAAAGCATACATCATATCTGAATGATAGGTGACCACCAAAGCTGATATCCCTCCCCTCCTGAGCAGGAGAGAGGAAAGAAAATACAGACAAAAGCTCGTGGGCTGAGGTAAGGACAGGTAGAGATCACTCACCTATTACTGTCACAGGCAAAACAGACTCAACTCAGGGAAATATATTTCATTTATTACAAATCAAATCTGAGCAGGGTAATGAGAAATAAAACCAAATCTTCAAACACCTTCCTCCCACCCCTCCCTTATTCCTAGGCTCAACTTCACTCTCAATTTCTCTACCTACTCCCCTCCAGTGGTGCAGGGGGATGGGGAATGGGGTTTGAGGTCAGTTCATTACACATTGTTTCTCCCACACCTTCCTCTTCCCTCCTGCCTGCAGTACCTCCTCTGGGAAATTGTCTTCCACAAGCTGCTCCAGTTTAGGTCCCTTCCATGGGTTGCTCCAGCAGGGGTCCCCCATAGGTTCACAAGTCCTGCCAGGCAAGGAATTTTCTCTTGGAAATAATGCAAAAAGGGAAGGTGTATGCCCAGTGGAAGCAAGGTCAAGTGACATGGGAAAAATACAGAGATGCTACTTGCCACTGTAGGGAGAAAATTTGTGCAGCGAAAACTCAACTGGAGTTGAAGCTGGCCAGGAATGTGGGGGACAATAAGAAAAGTTTTTTTTTTCAAATACATTAATGGCAATAGGCAGTATTTCTATACTGCCTATTGCCATTAATGTATTCTGTTATGGGATGGGGACGGTCACCTCACAAACAGGGAAGCAGAAAAGGCAGAAGTGTTTAACACTTTCTTTGCTTCTGTCTTCAACATGGTTTATGGACCAAGGTTGTCTCAGTGCCCTGAGCTGGATGACCAAGACTGTGAGAATGATTAACTATATACTGGAAAAAAACATCTGCTACTTGAAAAGCAGAGTATGTACTTAGTTCTTAAGAGTCAAAATCTTGTTTGTCTGGTAGGGCATACTCCTACTCTCATCGGAATCCCAATCAAATTTGTACTGATGATAACACATACATTTGAACAATATTTGTAAAAGAAATATAACTATTAATAAAGAAAAGCAAGCTAAGAGATGCAGCCAACTCACCAGGTCAATAATGGAAATGAAAATAGCATGAAAGCTAGAAAGCTATTTTCAATGCATTTTCATATTGTCAATGAAAGCTCACAGGACTGAAGACAATAGTGTCAATGGAAATATGGGAAATTTTACTTCTAAAGAAGTCATTGTCCATTGCTACTGATTCCAAGTATCTGATTATTCACGGTAGGTAATTTTAAGTCTCACACTGATATTTTTCTTCAATTCCAATAAAGTTGAATTGCTTTGAGACAAGTACAATGTTAAATGTCGGAAAGGTAATATGTCGCAATGAGGAAATGCAGTGAGGCAGGGAGGGGAAATGGTGTCCCAAACTCACCCTCCTAAATATCGGTTTTATTGTCCCCATAAAAAAAGTCAATTGATTTTTATGCCTTTCCCCAATTTCCTAAAATATTCAGTCTCCATGGAGAAACTACAATGCAAAAGCATATTGATAAAAATCTAAGTAGAATGTTCCATTTTGATGAATGGAAACTCTCCTACATGGTATAGTAAGCATTTCCAAGCACCAAATATATGACCCCGTATTTATTAACATGGGCTATATGCATAATGTGCACCTTATTTATTCATACTTCCATAAAAGCAAAAAAAGTCTCTACAATGGTTTAGTGTTCTTTTTTATTTTCCCAAGATTTTTCTTCTTTTAGATTATCTATCTTCTTATTTTCTCAAATCTTTACAAGACCATTTTAGAAAGTAACAACACTTAGAAAGTAAGAAGTAGTGGTGAGATAACTTTGATTACAGCAACAGAAATTACTCATGACGTGACCAATTCACTGTTGTAGAATGCAAAAGAAGATCCATATTAAATTCTTCACTGTTCAATATTTATTTTGTATCTTGTATCACCATTAGTGTTACAGCATTTTGATCTTATGCCTTTTGATCTCATCTTGTTTTTCTTGCTCTGATATTAGGATTTAGAGATGTAATAAGAACTAATAGTGTTTGCAACAGAATGTACCATAGAAAATAACTTGTAACTGTGCCAAACAATTTAAAGAAACCAGGCAAGCAAAGAAACAGTAAAGAAAGGAACTGAAGCAGCCAAGCATGTAGCACTAAGTTGTTGTATAACTCAGTGCATTGTCTTAAAGGAGTTCATAAAGCGGTCACTCAGAACTTGGGGGGGCTCCACAGAAGTGACAGCCAGAGATCTTACATGAAGCCCCTCAGAGACCTTATAACAATATGTATATATGCTAATAAGTGTTAGGAAATGTCCTGATTATGTAACAGGGGCACAGGAAACTAATATGGATAATCATGTAATGCAAACATATAAGCTGTAGCTGAGATGTCACGTTGTGCATTTTGGTGAAATGATTAGCAGTGCACCTGGCAGTGAATAAAGAATGCCTGCCTGCTGAAACTCACAAATTGAGTCTTAAAGGTTTCGTTTAAGTGTTGATTTTAGGCAGTAGGTCCATTGGATCCAGCTCTCCACTGTACTAAAACTAAAATTTGGACATTGAAGCTGGAAATGCAAACTTTTCCTTTAACTGTGTACTTGAAAAATTGACTTTAATATTTATCACATAACTGTGATAATTTTTCACAATAGAATAGTCATTACACCAAGACTATTATTTTATTTTACTTTACTTCATTTTATTTTATTATTTTATTTTATTTTATTTTAATAATAATAAAAAAGAATGTCATGAAAATGTGATAAAGCAGTCTTGTAGTGAAGATGGGAGCCAGTATGAGAATGAAACAGGATCTAAAAATGTAATCCTTTTGTTGACGAGTACAGTGGAACATAGGAAGTTTCATTCCACCTCAGCCAAAATGTTTCTTATGTTTATGATGGGGTCCACTTGGAGAATTCTGTGATCACCCTTAAATGTTTTTAGAACTGATAAAACTGCTGTGATGTTATGGATGTAGAGCTACATTATTTTCAACATTTTTACTCCACATTTAGGTGCTGTTCACTAACTAACTTTATCACTATTCATAAAATGTAGCAGAGAAAGTAAATTTGGAGTGAATATTTTATAGAAAATAGGAAGATGAGTCTAATGTAGTGGAGTTTAGTTAGATATTTTCCTTTTCAAATTTCAGAAATAAGAAATGGAGGAGTGTGTGTGGGAGAGTTATATAATGTTTTGTAAGACTAGTTATCTGAGAGAATTTTCTATAATATTCATTGGAGTTTTTTTGAATAATATTTAGCTTCAACTAATTTTTTTTTCTTTTTCTTGTCAATAATAAGCAAATTTAATTGGTTTTTACTTTTTTTTAATTGTGCTTTGAAGAATGACTTCTGTAGCAATTTTGTGTAATTTTTTAGAGTTTCTAGAGAAACCAGGAGAGGAGATAAAAGAATCTTTGAAAAATTTCAGAAGAGGGCAGGATCTCAACAGAACCTTGACCCTGAGTACTCAAAAATGATTCAAAACCAAGAGAAGACAAAATCTGTGCTAGCCAAAAGTTCTTTAGGGTATTGGGTCTGGCTGAGCTGGAGTGCATTTCCCCATTGCAGTCCTCACAATGCTGTGCTTTACATTGGTAGCTATTACATTGGTAATTTGGTAGCTGTTGGTAATTGGTATCTGTTACATCAGTACTGCAACATTCTTTCCCCAGTGAAGGGCAAGATCCTGGAAGGCGACACAACCAGGCCAGCTGACCCAAACTGACCAAAGGAAGATTCCATACCACATGATGTCAGTTCAGATATAAAAGCTAAAGGAAGAAACAGGAAGGGGGACATTCATTGCTTCCAAAGGCTGCCTGCTAAGAAATCATTGCACATGCTGAAGACCTGCTTCTTGGGAAATGGCCAGACATTCCTGCTGATGGGAAGTAGGGAACAAACCTTGTTATTTTTCACTTTGCTTTTGCGCACACAAGCTTTTTCTTTTTGCTTTAATAAACTGCCTTATCTCAACACATCAGTCATTTTCCATCTTATTCTCTCTCCCCTTTTCCTGCAGAGAAGGGGAGTGATAGAGGGGCTCAGTGGGCACTTGGTGTCCAGACAAGGTGAACCCTCTATATAGCAGTAATGTTCTGTTTGGTACTGGCTGGTTTTTCAACTTTTGAATCACCATTAATTTTAACATCATTGTCTTCAAGTTTCTGTAACATTTACAATGCTTCAAAAATGATGAGGAAAAAAAAATCACTGAAATAATTTATTGCCTATAATTGCAGATTTTCATTATACCAATATCTGGAAGCCTCCAGGTTTAAACATCAGTCCTGAGCATGTGTGTTACTAATCTCACAATGTGGAGCAGCTGGAACATTTTGTTGCTGTATTTTTTAAGAAACTGTATGCCTGGTATCTGAAAAAATTCACTTGAGTCTTTTTTTCTTTATTGTTTTTTAAATAAAGGAAACAGCCATAAATAAAACAAGACACAAAACAATATATGACACATCCTGCCCTCCAGCAATTATATGGGTGTACTAGCAATATTCACTGTTGCATCTACAGGCTGTTTTTTGCTAAGTATTTAATTCTTTAATTCATTTGCTGTTTAAGAATGAAAGCAGCAGATGGTCGAGAAGGTAACTTATTCACTGTTTAATTTGATTTGTTTATTCTGTTGGTAATTAATTCCATGCCTCAGGGCCTTCTGGTTTCTCCCTTTCCCACCATCCTCTGAACCATGGGAGACTGCCTACTGCTAGAGAAGAGATACGGGATTAGGAGAGCTGGTACTTTTCGTGACATTGAGAAATCTCTCAGCTGCCTGGCTAGTGTGTTTTGCTCATGCAATTCAATCACTTGAATTTTGAGTTATGACATAATATTTTCTCCATATCAAATTAGCAATGGCTTTCTTTTTTTCATCCAATTTGGAGATGATTGTTCTGCTTTTATTGTCTTTGGTGGAATGTAGCGGTGTCTACTTCTTGGGTCCTGTGAACTCATCTGTACTCTGTCAATACAAGAACTTGGATCTTTTCTCTTGCTATTGTTTTGTGGTTTCTCTTGTTCAACAGTAATATTTTTAAGTTTATAATACAGTTCTAATATCATTTGAGGTGACTAATAAAGTGACAGTGTTTTCTTTTATATCCATTAAAATTGCTTTCAAAACTCTGATAAACTTCAGTGCCCTGAGATCTGAACAACTATTCATGAGGTCTGTCAAAGAATTTGAGTTACTACTAGAACTCCTGAGATCTCAATAGTCTGAATTATCTTTTTAAAATTTGTTATATAGGTTTTCTGAACGTTTTGAGTAGTGATACATTGTTGATAATCATGTGAATTCCAGACCCAAACCTGAACATATTCTTATCTGATTTTTTTTTACTTCTTCTTTTTAAAAGAACTGACACAAAATATTTTATACTGAAATAGAAGTCGAGTAAAAGTGGAACAGTTTTAAGACACTAGAGCAGTGCTAAATTTTATCCAGGAAATAGTATTAAAGTTAAATCAGATTATTTGCATCTAAATATAACCACATTAGTACAACTGGATATATTCAGCCAGATAAATTAAAAGTGAAGTTCTCTTGACAGATACTGTGTTTCTTAGAACATTTAATAAAAACTAAACTAGTTACAAATAGATCAACACTATTCTCAAAGCCACAACCCCATGCTCTGATTCAAACTTTCTTGAAATTCAGTATTGTTAGGAACCAGGATTTCATTTGGGACTATCTTAGGAAAATTCAGCATATGGAAGCTTCACAGAAGAGTTTTTGAAATATTTTGGATGCAGTAATTTCCACTCTTGACATAAGGCCTCACATTAAGATGCTTATGAAATGGCAATATCTTCTACTGAATTTGTAGAAGCTTTATTGCTTTGTGACAGGTTACCCTGAGGACTAGATGAGAACTTAGTTTACTTTGAAGTAAAGAAAAAAGTATGCTAAAGAATTTTTATTTCTGATGTCTGCATATTATCTGAAAGGAGAACTATAATTTTTCTTTGTATATTTAGCTCACGTTTTATGGAGTAAAACTAAGCTGAAGAAAATCATGATATTGTAATGTTACAAAGATAGACATGCAAGTGAACTAAAGCTAATTTTTCCCTACAGTTCACTTAGATTCCTTTAGAAATTGTGTGTTCTTCAATAGTAAACAATGTTATAGCATCTAGTGATGGAAAACTAGAACCAAACAATTTTAAACATAAACTAAAGAATGATTTTTTAATACTGAGAATAATTTAGCTTTAGAACAATTTATTATGGTCTACGATAGGTTCTCCAATGTTATAAATATTTAACTTGAAATAGTATGTTCTTCAAAAGATATGCTCCAACTCAGAACAAGAATTGATGAAAAAATCTATAACCTATGCTATGTAGGAGATCAGGCTGGATTCTCACTATGCTCCCCTCTATACTTACATTCTGCGAACTTTGTCTCCAATGCAAAATCTACTCAGAACCGAATTTGCAAGATGAGCTAGTGTTAAGGGAATAACATTAATTGAATTCCCATCCTTCCACGTGTGATTCTTAAATCATGTACACTAGAAATACATGGCAAGTAATTATTGATACTATGATTGCCATTTGATTGCTGTTACTGTATTACAGTTAAGCACAGACGAAGACTGGGGTCCTCCTATCATCTTGATCAGCAGAAAATTAAGTGAACTTCTTTAACAATTTTGCTTCATCTGAGACTTTTACTATACTTGCTTTCTTTAGTGTATTCAGTTTTTTTATTTTCTTAAATAGAATATATGGTCATGAGTGATTTCAAATAAAAAAATAAGCCTTGTCTGAAACAAGCTACTGAGAAATAAAATACAGGACAAAATTATAATGTTGCAATAAAACCATCAATGCCAATAAGAAGTTCATACCTTTTACTTGGCAACCACAGAATGATTTCTAAATATTAAATTTGGAAGCAGGGTGGAGGGGTTTCAGTCAATGTATATGTAAACCCCTTTATTTCTGGGACTTTTTTCATTTTAAGAATTCTTATGTACAATGACAGCTTCAATATTTGCCTACCCTTGCCAATAAGCAGTAAAATTGAGCTAGGCTGATGTTTAGAACATAAGTTTAGATTCCTGTATAACTGCAGTTAACATCTTGCATGAGTCAAGTATTTGTTTGTGTTAAAAATCCAATAACTGACAAACATGAGTATGGCTATCTCCTCTCTATATTTCAGTTTCATCAAAAGACTAGAACTGTGACAAATGTAACAGAAATAATAAGAGGCAATTCCTGAGGAGGGAATCATGCCTACTTTTGTTCTTTTAATAAAACATATTATAAGTCTCATATGCACCTGCAGAAAACATTAAACCATATAAACTTTACCCATACTCAAATTTAACTCAATGAAACTTTATCATATTGCCATGAGCTTCACTTATTTTCTTTTCAAAACTTCTCATTCATTTTCTAAAAAAGATAAAGATGGAGCAGTATTTATGATGTATGATACAAAAGCATTAATATTTTTGCTTTTTTGCTAATATTTTATTAGTTACATATTTCACTAATACTATTAGAGCTTAACAAGGGAAGGGAGCAGAAAAAAGAATCAGAAAAATGTCAGAATTATTAAATATGCAAATGATTATTTATTGCAGGAGCTCAGGCTTGCACAAATTATTTAAGGAGGGTATGATTACTTTCCTGTTAGTAGTCAAAGTATGACATTGTCAGATTTGTGGTTCTAATGTGTTACTTTCAAGTATTCAAGAATGGTAACAACTTTGTTCCAGAAGAGGGCAAGTCTTTTCAAATAAAACTTTAAGCCAGATGGTAAGAAAATAGAGACTTATTAATGTTACATCCCCCTATATCATTCTGTCTTCTCTGAATTTATTTCTACTTCAAGCAGCTAAAAATATTTCCTTTGCTTTTCCTCTTTCCTCAGGGAGCTGGGTACTGAATTTCCCTAAGCCTCTTTCACAAGCTCATCCTCAGTGCCAATATGACCATCGCTAATTGTCCTTCATATCATAGTCAAGACCAACAGACACCTCAGGTACAATCATGACAGAATTCACAAGCTACATTGGATTGGAATGATCACTATCTGCAAAAACAGTTAAAGAAAACAATATCTCTTCAGCCCTGTTTAATTAAGGGCAGAAAATTGCAATCTATCCAGGGCATTCACATAATTTTTCATGGGTATAAACTGTACAGAGAAGTCAGTGGAAGCTGGGCTTACTGTGCTATGAGAAAAAATTAGCTTTTATGTCTGAGCTGTGGGAGATCATTGTTTCCAACCCATTTGTTTCCTTTCATAAATTTCCAAAGTGAACTTGCAAGGAGTTTTTAAACAATAGGTAAGGACATCTCTATGGGACTGTGTCACACACACACACACATACACCCACACACAACTTTTTCACTCCATATTTTCAACAGGGACCTAAATCAATTGCTTTCAGGTCGAGCAAGTTATATTTTTTTCTCACTACATGTCATTAAATGAATTAGAGTAATCTGGGATCACTCATTTTATTTCTTAGCAAGATCTCCCAGGTTCTGTGAGGATGGTAAGGGTGGAACAATACTTTCTAAACACATTGCTTGGATATCGCATCCAAAGCGTAGTCGTGAACAGCTCAATGTCCAGATGGAGATCAGTAACAAGTGGTGTCCATCAGGGATCTGTATTGGTCCAGTACTGTTTAATATCTTCATCAAACCCATTTAATGAGATTGAGTTCATCCTCAGCAAGTTTTCACGGGACACCAAGCTGACACAGATGAGGACCAGGATGCCATCCAGAGGAACCTGGATAAGCTTGAGAAGTGCGCCCATGGGAACCTCATGAGATTTAACAAGATCAAGTAGAAAGTGCTACACCTGGGTGTGGGCAAGCCCTGGCATCAACACAGGCTGGGGGATGAACAGAACATGAACAGCCCTGCTGTGAAAGACTTGGGGATGCTGGTGAATGAGAGGCTGAGCATGACCCAGCAATGTGTACTCACAGCCCAAAAAGCAGTTGTGTCTGCTTCAAAAGCAGCGTGGCCAGCAGGTGGAGGGAGTTGATTCTCCCCCTCTGCTCTGCTCTGGTGAGACCTCACTCGCAGCTCTGAGGCTCCCACCACAGGAAGGGCATCAACCTGCTGGAGCGAGCCCAGGGGAGGGCCAGAAGATATTCAGAGAGGTAGAGAACCTCTTCTAGAACAAAGGCTAAAAGAATTGTTATTGTTCAGCTTAGAGAAGACTTCAGTGACCTAATTGCAGTTTTCCAACACATGAAGGAAGCCTACAAGAAACATTAAGAGAGACATTTCACAAGGGCATGTGGTGACAGGACAAAAGCTTCTGGCAGCTTCTTACATAAGCAGTCCTCGTGGTCTCCCCACTACAATAACATTGTAGCAAGCACAATGCAGGAGTAGTAGAATCGCCTTTCTTGACCTACTGGTCATGATTCTTTCGATGCAGCCCAGGATGCACCTGGCTTTCTGGGTTCTAAAAGCCCATTGCCAGGTCATTTTTATCTTCTCATCAACTAACACCCCCAAGTGCTTCTCCCCAGGGCTGTTCTCAATCCATTTTTTGCCCACCCTGTATTTGTGCTTGTGATTGCTCTGACTCATGTCCAGGACTTCACACTGGGCCTCATTGAACTTCATGAAATTCACACAGGCTCATCTAAGGCTGTCAAGGTCCCTCTGGATGATGTCTCTTCCCTCCAGCATGTCATCTGCAGCACATAGCTCGGCAAACTTTCTGAGGGTGCACTCAACCCCACTGACCATGTTGCCAACAAAGACATTAAACAATGCCAACCCCAATATCAGCTTCTGAGGAGCACCACTTGTCATCAGTCTCCACTTGGATATCTAGCCAGAAACTCTAAGTGTGACCATCCAGGCAATTTTTTTATCCAGCGTGTTGTCCTTCCATCAAATCCATGTCTCTCCAGTATAGATACAAGGCTGTCATGTGGAACAAGGTCAAATGCTTGGCATAAGTCCAGGTAAGATGACTTCTGTTGCTTTTCCCTTATTGATCCATGTTGTAACCCTGTTGTAAAAGGCCACCAGTTTCGTCAGGTGTAATTAGTGAAGCCAAGTTGATTGTCACCACTCTTTTTTTTTTTAATGTGCCTTAGCTGAGGTTCCAGAAAGATTTGCCCCACGATCTTGTGGGGCACAAAGGTGAGACTGACAGGCCTGTAGTTCTGTGGGTCTTCCTTTCTTTCTTTGTAAAAATGGGGGCTATATTTCCCCTTTTTCAGTCACTGGGAACTTTACAAAGCTGACATGACTTCTCAAATATGATGGATAGTGGCTTAGCTATTTTCTTAATGAATTTGATTTGCCAGTTCCTCATCAGGTCCCATGGACTTGTGCACCTTCAGGTTCCTTAGATGTGCTTAAATCTGATCTTCTCCTATAGTGAGGAGTTCTTCATTCTCTAAGTCCCTGCCTTTGCCTTCTGCAACTTGAGTGGTGGGGTTGTAGCACCTACTGGTGAAGACAGACACAAAAAAGTTATGAGTGCCTCAGCCTTCACCATATCCTGTTTATCCAGATCTCCCAATTCCTTGCAGAGGAGACTCACATTTTCCCGTTATCCTCAATGTACCTATAAAAGCATTTCCTGTTGTCTTTGATGTTACTGGCCAGATTTAATTCTATCAGGTCTTCAGCTTTCCTAAACTGATCTCTGGCTGCTCAGATAATTTCTTTCTGTTCCTCTCAGGGTATCTCTCCTAGTTTCCACCCTGCTCAGGCTTCCTTTATGTGTTCGAGTTTGTTCAGGAGTTCCCTATTCATCCAAACAGGCCTCCTGACTTTCTCTTTTGTGGGATGCATTGCTCCTGAGCCTGGAGGAGGTGATCACTGAATCTTAACCAGCTTTCTTGAACCTCTCTTCCCTTAAGGGCTTTATCCCATGGTACTCTGTCAAGCATACTCTTGAAGAGGCCAGTCTGAGCTCACTATTCTGAAGCCCAGGGCAGTGAGCTTGCTGTACACCCTGCTGGTTGCCCTGATCTCGAACTCCACCATTGCATTGTCACTGCAGCCCAGGATGCCCCTGAGCTTCACGTTCCCCAACAGGCCTTCCTTTTTGGTGAGACCAAGGTCCAGCATAGCACTTCTCTTCATTGATTTGTTTTGGGGTTGGGGTGTTTTCTTGTGGAAGTGGGGGCAGTGTTTTGGCTTTGTTGTTTTGGGGTTGGGTTTTTTGGTTGCTTGGTGGAGTTTTTTAATTTTCATTTAAAGCCTAAAGATTAATTTCTCTATACAATAAATTTCTGTATCATTTGAATTCTCATCACTAATGTTTAGGGAAGATTAAAGTTTCCTCATGAATTTCTATTCACATGAACACCTGTAGGATTATGCTGCCAACATGTCAGTACAGTTCAAAAATATATATGGATGACTGCTCCAGTGACTTTTCAAATAGGAAAAAAAAAGAAAGAAAAGGTAGGAAACAGATAGAGTATAGGAAATATGCATTAATCTCATGTTATTGAAGGAGAATCCTAGAGCTGGGAACACTCATGTCATCATCAGCATTCTTCCAGCTCTCTGGTCTTCCGTCCCTTCTTAGCAGGCTTCCCATTCATTACTAGAAACATCAGTGGTGCGTAGCCTTCAGAGAAGACAAATGATCCACTTTCCCTATAAGGCAAAACATTTTAGGAAAATATATTTAGCTCCTACCCCCTGAATTTGACAGTGTCAAGACAATTATGAATTAGAAATGAACAGAAAATCCTGGCCTGATCTGCTCATTTGTACATTCAATATTAAGCAGTTTAATACAATAAGTGTGTGGGATATCAGGCTATTGAAGAACCTACAGCTTCCAATTAGATATAAGCACAAAATCAATATATTGCAGGGAAATTGATAGAAGTTGCAAATGCATTTTTAACCAGAACTCCAGTATCAGCTTAGCACATAGGACATGTTAGGTTTTTACTTGCCTGTCAGTCTAGTAGTGCCAAGACAGACCACACTATAGAAAGATAGGCATTTCTTTCTTAGATCTAATGAGGAAATGAGCGTTTCTGCTAGAATCCCTCAAGAAGCAACTCCCATTTAAATTGGAGAAATTTGTCTTCACAAACAGGTGGTCAGGAACTCTATATTCCATTGGATGGGTAAGATCCTGTCTGAGTTTTAAAGATAGCAAACTCTTCCCAAGTATTTCAGATTATTATTCTCACTCTGTAGCTTCAGCGAATTATTGTCAAGTGGAACAAAACTAATATCCTCTGTTTGGAGTTGTGAAATAGAAATGACTATTTGCATCAGCAGGACTGTCTTCATCAGCGCAGAATATCCAAGCTTCAACACTAACAAAAAAATTCAAAAGAATAAATCATCACCTTTGCCTAAGCAAATACATAGATGCTCTTATTATTTTTTTTCTTTCTATTCCGTCACTACCTGACATACTCCTACCTTATTTATATCCTAAATTGTGGCAATTGCTTTTACATGTCAGCATACAAACTCTACATATTGGCATCTCCATTTTGGATGAATCAGCAGATAAATGCTGTCTTCTCTATCCAAGAGCTTTGTGTTTATGACCTTTTCCCATTTATCTGAGGAAAATAGCTTACTTCAACAAATGTTTGTGTTGTAGAAATTTGAGCTATACATCAGTCACTGATTTGTGAAAGAAAGCTTCTGGGATTTATTTTTTATTATTATTTCCCCATAGACAATTTAAGCTGAAGCCTGACTAAAACAAATAGACACAGAAATATTTTTTACTCATTAAAACATATTGTATGTAGGTTAAATAACTTATGAGAAATTTTTGTGCTGTAAAATTGTTTCATATCTCAGTAGAAAGGGCAGAATAAGTTTACATGTATGTACAAATTCAATTCAATTGTTGTAATTATTGAAGATAATTTAATCTCTGTGCAAATTCATTTGGCATACTTACAAGGGGCAGGAAATTAATAGCATATGTACTTCTGTATCTTTCCTATATAAATTCTTTGAAGTACCTTCACAAAGTATCTTTCTAACTTTCTAACTTACTCTTTAGATGTTGTATATGCATGCATCAGTTGGCTCTGAAAAGAGCTTATGAGAGTGTTTTGGAAAGCACAGAAACCAAAGCCTTGAAATTTTCACAAAAGTGAACTGACTTCAACATATGTCCTCTGTTTCCATTAACAGCTGAGTATTTGCTTGAGTCCTGTCACTGGTCACAAGAGTGGAGACTGGTACTTGCCACTCAGCTTCCCCTCATGTTGATGTTGAAGAACCACAACGAGGTCTACCCTGATTCTCCTCTTCTCCAGCTTGAACAAACCAAGTGACCTCAACCACTCCTCATAAGGCTTCCCCTTCAGACCCTTCACCATTCTCGTGGTCCTCCTCTGGGCACACTCCAATAGCTTAATATCTTTTTTATATTACGGTGCCCAAAACTGCACACAATATTCAAAGTCAGGCTGCACCAGTGCAGAGCAGAGAGGGACAGTCATCTCCCTCAATCAGCTGGCGATGTTGCATCAAGGCCTCTCTGCAGGGTCACTCTGTCCTCAAAGGAGTTGACAGTGCTCCCCAATTTAGTATCATCAGCAAACTTAATTAGTATTCCTTCAAGTCCTGTATCCAAGTTGTTGTTTCAAGTCCTACATTCAAGTCCAAGTCACAAAGTCAACAACAAAAGTAGAATTCTGAGAAGAATTCAGTAGTTGGTCATTCCAAGTACTATACATATCCCATCTGTATTAACTTATTTCATTCATAAAAACATACAAAAGAGAGTAGAAAGCACAACAGTTTTTAAATCAACAATACAACAATTCAACAAGTAGAAGAGCTAATGAGATGACACAGCTTTTATTGTTTCTGAGAACTGAAATGAGCTATTTTTAAAACCCTAGTACACACTGTCTTCCAGAAACCTTATAAATAAATATCTCATTAAATAAATAAATACCTTAATTAAATATCTCAAACAAATACCTCAATAAATCCACCCATAGACTCTCACACAAACCCACCGAAGCAGAGGCAGACATCTGTCAGCTGCATGTGGCACAGGATTTTATAAAGCTTTTCCAAGTTCCATGAAGGCCACAGACCACTTAAAGTGTTTGAGTTTTATGGCATGTTTATGTTCATAATATATAAAACAGACAATATGCTTTCCTGAAAGAAAGACTTGCTCTTTTTTCTTTCTCATTTCCAGTTGACATTGTCATATTAATTTTGAGCAATAAAATGGTAAAAAAACCCCAAAATCAGAAAAGGTTCAATGAAAAAAAAAATGTGCAGATAAACCAAATACCATTTTAAATCTGGGAAACTGCACTATTTGGATTTAGCACTCTCCTTATTCACAGCCATCTCTGCATTTCTCTCCAGCAAGTAAGACAGATATTTATCTCATTTTACCTAAGGCATCTACAGTGTATTATTTACATACGAATGGGCCATTATGGGAGACTCTTATGAATACTAAAAAGAGAGAGATTTGCAGAAACTCTTCACCTGAACAGTTTGTCTGTCAAACTGGATGAAATGTGCACGTACAGTGGAAAGGATTTGCCTGAGCAACACTCCTAAATGGAAAACTAAGTCAGAAAAAGCCAAGAACTGGAAAAGAACTAGACATGGAAAGCCTTGCCATACTCTCATAACATCTGAGTACAGGCTGAGTGCATGATGTCCATCTATTTAGGACAGCTGCCAAAATTTGGCACAGTCATCCCATCCTTTCTTTCTTTATTCAAGTCTTCTGGACTTTATACTTTCTGTATATACTTCATAAGTTTCTGCAAGAGAGCTCTGAGACTTGCTCCAGTTGCTCCCATATCTAGCTTATAATAAACTCATCTGGATAATTATTTGAAAACATGCTAGTTGTTGAGGTCGCTAACCTGCACTTTTCCTGTTCTACCATGAATATACATAAATTTAAGGATGTAATAAAAGGTTGACCAGCTTCAGTCACAAATAATTTATTTCAGCCATTTCAATCAGCTTCAAACATCTATTTTCCTATTTTTAAAGCTAGTTTTGTGTGTGGAAACTAAGCAATATCCCAGTTCTGGGATGAAAAGACCACATATTGCCACTTTGTACTATCATAGCTCTTAAAAAAAGAAAAAAACCTGGGGGAGGAAAAAAAAAAATAAAAAAAAAGGTTTATTTTACCCCAACTTTTCATAGTGTCACAGTGACATTTCCATCTGGCTTTGGTTCATTTATAGTTATAGACAGCCACAGATATTCAATAATATTATAATACAGTTCTTGGAAAAAATGGAATATAGTTATTTGGTACCTACCTAGCAGACCAACTCTTTTTTATAAAGAGGATGATGTCTCACATTAAATTGTAAAGAACAGTATAGAAAAAAAGAGACAAAAAAAAGAAGATATGCATAATCTAGACACGATTACAGTGGCATTTTAAAAACTACATTTTTAAGAACTGAATGAGGGAAAAAAATTACAATTTTGTTTCATTCTTGTTGATAAGGAAAGTTCAAAACTAAAAGTTTCAGTGTACCACTGGGAATTCTTTCATACAGCTACAGTGAGCATTGAAAGAGATCTTTAAGGAAATAAGTGGTATAAGCACTGCAGGGGAGGAAATTCACAGAAATGTGTAAAGGGAAAAAATCACCTCTTTTAAAATAGTGCTAATTATTTTCATGCTGTTTTCTCCTTTTCTGCCTTCAATATATGCTGTACCTCTATCCCAATTAGAATTAATACCAGTTGTGTTACTTCATCCAGTGTTCCCATTTTGTATTCTACTTGCACATAAGACTTTATATTTTGCATGTTTAAATCTGTATTGATTACACAAAAACCCTAGAAAATACGCAGAATGGACTTTAGCTCCAAGACTGATTTATGGTGCTTGTAACAGAGGTTTTGGCAAGAAACATCCAGTCATTTCAGTTTTGAATGTGACCCAAAAAAATCTCACCAGTACTCAGATTTTTATCTGGTGCCAGTCACTGGGATAACCAAGCTGATCTTTGCAAGCAATTTAATATCTGAGAATTAAAAAAATGGGAATTTTGAGTGATTTGCACCGTATTTTAATCATCGCTTACTATTTAAATGGTTAATGAAAAGTCAATTCCCCAAGGAGAAACAGTTTCATGCATGACTTCATTATACTTTCATTTTTTCTCACATACCAGAAATAAGACTGCTCTGCAGAGTCTGTTAATCACTTAAAACTAAACATTAATTCTGTTAACCTACTTCCAGTGTTTAAAGCTTGTTATGTTAATGTCACAGCAATAAAAAAAAAGAAACATTTTTGCACTCTCACAAATGTCTTATTTCTGAGAGAGCTATGCATTGCTCTCAGAAAATACAGTGTATTTGCAAAACAGAAGACTTCTTTCATCTGTGTGTTTCCAGTACAGCTATGCTTTCCCTACCCGCCTCTCCTTTTTTTTTCCTTTCAACTTTCAATAGGCTACCTTCCAAGAATCTGCTAACAAGTGCTAACCAAAATCAAGATCTCTTCTGACACTGATGCAAATAGAACAGTCCCAAAAATCAATTTGTATTGTAGTTTCAACTCATCTTTAACAACCTAGACAAATGCAAATAAATGTAATCGGTTTATATATGCAGGACTGCCAGTAGCATGCATTATGCTTTCAGTACAACTGTCAGAGATGTGAATGGTTTTTGATGTTGTTTTAAGTTTACAAATTTACTTTATAATTTCTATTAATGAGTATTCAAATAGGACAGGCTATATATGAGAAATTTGTGAAATTTAAATTTGTTCTTTGGGTTATTAAAATTCCCTCTCCCTGCACATTATTGATGAACTTCAGCATTTACTTAAAATTTTGTCTTATTTTTCCAAGTAATGTGACTAACCATAATTCATTTGGAAGCAAGATGGTGAGTCTTTCTCTGTCTCATACTACAATATGTCAGAGAAGGCAATAGTATATTCTAGAAATAACTTCATGATTTTCATAGCAATGAAGACTGAGTGTTCACAACAGACTCTATCAAACTCTGTGGAGTTTTTTCCTTTATAAATATTTTAGCATATTTTGCTTTACTCCAAAACATAGGAAATGAGACTCCTTTATCATTGGCTAGAGCATTGCATTATGAATGGCAACACTGTAAATTTTACAATTTATTTTCTCCATGGTTTTTAAAACATGTAGAGTATACTTACAGTTGTTAGATATTGATTAGGCAGGGTACTAACATCTGCTGTTGTTGATATTGTTTTGTTATTACTATCATTGTTTACTTTCTTCTGTCTATAGAAGTCAGAATGGTATAAAAACTTGTATTAAAGACAAAATATATATTCTTTTCATACAGTAAGTAGAAGAAAGCCATATCTTTTTAGTCTGTTTTTTTTTCACAACAATCTTCAGCTAAAATCTATGCTGTCCAGATAAATAAGTTTCACTTTGTTCTGTTTTTAGAAGTTTACATACTGTGCAAATATACTAATATGGATTAAATTGACTTTCAAAGTATGTTCACCAAGCCTGCTAATTCAGGTTCACCTCTTATTTTTCCCAGGCAGTACAGGTTTAGACATCCTGTTGCATGGACTGAGAGCTATCGTGTGCCCATGATGGATTGCCATCATCACTAAATTACAAACTTAGAATAATAGAATCATAGAATGATTTGAGTTGGAAGGGATCTATAAAGATCATCTAGTTCAACCCTATCACCCAACCTGACACTGAGCGCTTTCAGACATGGGGCATCTCCAGCTTCTCTGGGCAGCCTGTTCTAGTACCTCACTCCTCACAGTAAAGCATTTCTTCCTTTTATCAAACCTAAATTTGCCATCTTTCAGTTTAAAACTATTTGTCCCTTGTCCTGTCACAAGACCCTGGTAAAAAGTCTTTCTCCATCTTACTTATAAACCCCCTTTATATGTTCAAAGGCCACATAAGGTATCTCCAGAGCCTTCTCTTCTCCAGGCTGAACAAACTGAGCTTTCTAAGCCTTTCTTCACAGCAGAGATGCTCCATCCCTCTGATCATCTTTGTGGCACTCTTCTAGACCAACTAGACTTGCCTGGATGTAGTACACCAGGAAAGGTCTCATGAAAGCAGAGAAGAGAAGAATTACCTCCCTCAATCTGCTGGCCACACTTCTTTTTATGCAAAGGTATGATAGCGTTTTTGGGCTGCAAATGCGTATTGTTGGCTCTTTCAATTTTTCATCCGCTGGTAACCCAAAGTCCTTTCAAGTATTTCATTTTACCTATGTAGTAACCATGAAGATGGACAATGAAATACAGAGTCATTAACAAAATATATTCCAAGGCAAAATGGATTGATGAGATGGGGAATTTGGTCTTATTTGAAAATAACACAATATGGGGAAGATGCACAGGAGACGTATTTAGACATTTCAGCAAGGAAAAAACATTCTTCATGAAAATCAGGGCATTTCACTACATGGCACACCCTAGGGTTTGACAGTCTAGCCACATAGTGGTAACTTTGGAAATCTGTTTTTGGCTAGAATGTAAAGAAATGCGCTGCACGTTTCCTTATCTTTTCTGTTTTTTGGTTGTTTTATTTTTTTTTGTTTCTTTCTTTGTTTTTAAAAGGCTATAGCACTCAGTGTTAGCCAAGAGTGGTCATACTATTCAGTGGTTGCAAAAAGTGATGATGTGGTACTGGTGAAAGACATCTGGCACAGCTTGTGGAAAGCCTGTTTTGGAAGCTCAAAAAAAGAAAAAAAAAAAAAAAGGGGGTTGTGTAATCCATGGGAAAGCTAATCTTACTGTGTGTACTTACTTTTTGGTTTTTAGCCAGCTTTTTTATTTTTGGTCTTATCCTTCTGAAAATATCTTGTGAAACTCAAACATCCCACAGATAATTTTGCACTAAAAGTAATTTCTTCCAAGGCTCCATAAATCCACAGAACTGTTTTGAACTTTTATACAAAGAATCCTTCATAATTATTTTAATTAACAAACTTTAGTAACCTCCTGCAAGAAAATTTCCATCATATACTCACTTTTTGGTTCTATTTGGAACTAATTTTAGATGATGAGTTTCCACATAATCTTATGCTCTGAAAACCAAATGCCTTCAACTGAGTGCATGGAGAAGTTATACTGAGTTGCTAGCTTCCAAGGAGCAATAGCCGCAGGATAGAATCACATTGCTGATGTGATCAAAATATTAACTTTATAAAAGTTTTACTTCTGTGATGAGCAGAGGAATGATAGTAGCATATACGTATTGCTAGTGCATCAGTTGTAACAAAGCAACGAGCTGTTAACTCATTTCATCTTACTAAAAGGCTACCAAAGCCTCTTCAGACCTTAAGTTCTCAGTCGTACTTTGATAAAAATTAGCACTGTGGAAAAAGTTCTCAGTGTATTAAAATAATCTATTAATTTGAAATGATTCTGGAATCATTTTCATAATTATTTAAATAGTTATATTGTTTGTTCTGATTTTTCCCGCTCTGAATTCCTTTTCCCTTTTATTTTTCTTTCTTCCTTACATGATAATTCACAGTATGATACACCTGAAGCAGAAGTTGAATTTCCAACAGAATTGACTCATTTCAAAGAGAGGGCTCCATCTAGTGCCACAGTCAGATACCATTTTAAATTTCTATCTTTTCCTGCATGAAGTAGAACTAATCAATTTTCACAGCTTAAATAATTAAGACTTACTGTCTCCTGCTGACAGAATAAAAATATGAACGAACAGGTGAATGTGGCATCTTAATTATTACACAAAGGCAATTGTAAATATACATTCTCCTTGAAGAAGATGCTGAATTTGCATCATAACATACTTTGTCTGAATTTAATTATAGGATTCTCTGACTCCAGATGCTCTTAGTATGAACTGTTGCATGGAATAACCTACTGGAGCAAAACATTCATCATCATTTCTCTACACCATCATATATTATTTTGTTTAGGAATGCTTTACGACTCTGAATATACATGGTGGGAAGAAATAGATCTTATGTTTTCCACAAGAACTGTGTTCAATAGTAACATAGTCTGCAAAACAAAACATACTTAGGAAACTTGGGTTGTGGAAATCTAATAATGTTAAGCAATGGCAATACAAAAATTATTGTTTACAAATAGTTGTTGATTTTAAAGTGTTTACTTGCCTGAAAGGCAAACTGCAAAGAGGAACAGACAAGCTGCAATACATATACATTATGAACTGCTAGACCTGAGATCTGCAATAAAGTATGCAAGGAGAGTGTAACAAATCCCATGTTATTTAACATACCCATTAATTGTCTGGGGGAAGAGATACAGAGCACTTTAATTAGATTTGCAAACAATGTACTACAGAGAATGTGGAACAGAACAGGGAACATGAAACAAGCAAAGGGAACAAGGAAATATTAGCAATATGAAAGCATAAAATAATGGGACTAGGAGTAACCAAATGAGATTTAAAATGTTGAGTAAGTAATTTAAATACAGGACTATAATCTTAACTAGCAAACAAAGTTACTGTCAGGCTTAGTGATGGCACTAATAGCAGATAAGTTACAGAAAGGTTTGCAAATGAGAACAGAGAATTATCATGTTAGGTTTCAGCCATACAAACGTACCAAGCTACATATGAAAAATAGACTTATTTCCTTCCACAAAGCTGGGATGATCTTGGATGTGACCCTCAGAATATTTAGGCTTTCACCCTCCCCAGTACGGGAAGTCAAAGGTCATTGAATAAAACACATGAAAAATAGCATATTGAAAACTAACAGTTTTTTGCTAACCGATTCTTAGATTTCAAACAGTAAGCTTCCCACAATTTTAGAAAAATGTCATGAAACAAACATTTTAATTTTTTTAAACTCAGACTTTATTTGTAAGTTATTTGTTCCAGAAATGGTTTATGTGACATTTGTTAAGATGCTTGTAGATAAGGCATCATATAACCCAAATTAAAGTTCTCATGAAACAAAAATTTTAATGTAAAATTTACTAATGGTATTTTATTCTAAAAAGGAAAAATATTCAGAAAATCTTTCAAAATTAGAAAAACACTATAGGATTTTCCAGTGTTAGTAGTTAGTTTCTTAATTGGATAAAGCTTGGTAGCTGAATAGATTATGCAATCCTAGTGTGTTGTCTCATATATTTGGATATATGTGTCCATCGGAATTAACAAAAATCAGACTCCAGGTTGTTTTCAAGTCTTTACATCAGCCAACAGGTTTATGTATTGAAATACTAAATGTGTGCTGTCAGGGCATAACTACATCTGCATTATATTACCTTTTTCAGAGTTATGTCATTTTCTTTTTAATGCATAAATGATAAAATTATATACATGCCAAATAACATAGCATATATTTTTTAAATTGTTAAAAATTTATACAGTAGAGTTGAAAAACTAGTAAAGAATAAGACCAACCTGAAACTAACTTTTGTGGAAAGACTATTGCTTAAATATATAAAAAACTTCATCATATATATGATGAAATTTATACACATTTATATATCACATATATCACTTATATCACATATAGCTCTCTACAACCACCTGAAAGAAGGTTGTAGCCAGATGGATGTTGGTCTCTTCTCCCAGGTAACAAGTGCCAGGACAAGAGGGAACAGCCTGAAGTTGTTCCTGGGGAGATGTAGACTGGATATTAGGAAAAATTTCTATGTAAGTGTTATCAAGCTCTGGAACAGACTGCCCAGGGATATGGTGGAGCCACCATCCCTGGAGGTGCTTAAAAGGCATTTACATGTAGTGCTTAGGAACATGGTTTAGTGGTTGATTTGTCTAGGTTTATGATTGGATTCCATGATCTTAGGGATTTCTTTATCCCACATAAATTGTTCTATAATTCTATGTCTTAGGTTTCAATTAGATAAATGATGATACTTCTATACTCGAATAGTTTACTGGCATATAAACAGAAGTCACATTAAAAAATATTGTGACAAGATTTTGTTCATTTAGAGGAAGAAAATGAGTATTTTAAAATCTGCAGTAAAAGATGTCTAAAGGGGAGACTTTTTCTTTCTAAAGGAAAGACCAGACTAAAAGTTGAGAAAGTGCACCAAAACCACACACCAGCCAAGCAGAAACTTTTAAACCATGTATGTTGATTAGTGCTTTTGTAACGGTAGAATTTCAGCCAAAGTCAATACATAGAGTTTAGCTTTCTTCCAGAGAATCACAAGATTTTAAGTTGAAACAGTAAGAAATATAGAATCCACCTCTTCCTTTCCTGACATATTTAGTGGCAATAACATTCATAACAGATATACACACATATAAATTTCTGAATTTAACTTCCCTATTCTTAGGTCCAAGACAATGATACTAGGATATTTTTCTCATATAGATTAATATATTTTTCATATTTAACTGATACAATCAGTGCCTCATCTCTATAAGGTTTGCTTTTCTGTTTTGTTTTTGTGCCATAGTTTTCATTTCATTTAACCATCAAATCACTTATATACATCTTAGCACTCTTATTTTTGGATGCTCTGTTAAAAATGTAAGGAGATTTTTGCTCATAATTATGGCAGCAAACACAAATTGAAATTAAAAAGTACTGAAATAGCAGTGGAGTCAATGTGTGTTATGCAAATCCAACTGTGTGATAATGTATTTGGGAAAGCAATTTTTCCTTTGCATCAGAGTCCTTAGGGATGGCTCTGAAAACATATTCTTTCTTTCTCTTCTGGAAAAATTTACAGAAGCTTGTAATATGGTTGTGTATTCTCTAAACAAAGTCTAATTGTGTAATAATTGTGTTAAGAAGAAAAAGTGTAACTGAATAGTTTCATAGAATTCTGAAATATACACTTTTAAATGTTAATTCAAATTTGCAAGATTTTTACATAGAAATTCTGCACAGATAAATTTAACTAATTTTAAAGTACACTAAGATGATAAGTTTGAAAAATTGATTCTAAAAAATGTCTACAAACTATATCTTTAAACCTGTATAGGATGTTCAAAAACATCTAATTAAAATGATTGTACTTTTTTACAGAATTCGAAAAGCTAATAACTATCTTTTTCTTTCCTTTCAATTAAGTGCCCAGACAATATTTATAAATAATATTCCATGGAAAAAAAGGAAGAAAAAAAAAAGAAAAAGGTCAAAATACTTGTCATTTATGAAAAGGAAAATCTTATATTTACTAGCAAAGTCTCTTCATTGGAGTAGGTGCTAGGAAGTCAAGAAAGAAATGGCAAAAAACACCCTCAAAGCAAAACTCCAAAAAAGGTAAATTCAGACCTGACATAGTCAGTTGGGTTACAATAGGAATCAAAGTAGAAGAGAAGATTTGTCCTCAGTATTTATATCAGATTAACCTACAACCTTGTGAAATATTTAACCAAGGGCACAACTTCAGACATATTCACTTCAGTGCATCCTAAGTAAATGGTGATGCAAAATCAGGTTGTCAGTTCAGGGCACAAATAGAAAATGTGATAAAAACACATGGTACACAACTGAAAAAGAAACAAGAAATTTTGTTTAGTGGACTTATTGCATGAGTGATTTATAGTAGAGGAAGTATTCAGACCTGAAATAAAAATGCTCTGTGACAGACTTCCAACATCTCAAACTTTAGATCATACATTAAACATTGAAAACTGCAAGTTTTCAGAAAACTATGAAGAAGAAATATGCCAATCTGGAGCCCAAGTCAGGTCAAAAACATTATTCATCAAAATGGAATGCCCACCTAGTCACTACCCAACACTTCAAAGGCACAGGAATATCAAAGATGTTTTGAGATCTCCATTCTTTTGAGTCTCAGAGTCTTTGCTTTGAGGATGAGGATCTCAGGGAAGGGGTACTGGTTTTACTTTTTCCCTTTTGATTCTCATAAACAAGCCCATCAACATGGGAAGAGATGCTTGTATACAGTATCTGTGTACAGTAGCAGAAACCATATTTTAATTTCCCATTTTATGCAAGAGATGTGTAGGAAAAATGTATTGCTTACGTATTCTTTCTTTCACAGCTGAACAACAGAAATCATCATTTGGAAAAGGCATGCATTTATGTGTTTGAGTAATGTTTACTAATATGTATTTTTGATCTTCATTTCATAATTTGAAAAACAGGTCTAAGGATGTGCAAACTGATTTTGCAATTCACTGATTTTTTCTTTTCACCAGTTGAACCCAATTTTTTTGCTAACAGCTGGATATGACAGTAGAGGGAAGGAAGGAAGATGAGGAAAGGAAAAAGACAAAACTTTTGGAGATATACTACTTCTACTGCTTGGTGAAATCTTTGACTGTATCTATTGTCATATAATGACCTTGAACTTGTTCTTAGACACTGATTATAGAAATAGAACAATCCTGACATGTCCTAAGAGCGGTTGCACTTTATTCAGAAGAAATAATTGTGAACAAAAGTGAAAAAAAATCTCATGTCTGGTGGTTTTAAAGTAAACTCTTCCTTTACCAAGCTTAATGAAGCATACAGATTCCATTCATTAATCTGTATTTAAACTAAATGGAACATAGTTAGCAGTAGAGGCCAGAACACTTATTTTACTGTGGCAGCTAGGGAGTTTGCTCAAGGAAAGAAATATGCAGGCTTACTCCATAAACTGAAGAGTGAATGAAATATTGTTTCTTGGATACTGGGTGAATATTTTAACTATTAACTTTTTCAAAAAAAGGGAAATCTTCTGTGTTCTTGTTCTATTTTTTCATTCAAAACTGTTCAGTGAAGCTTAGTCAAATTTAAAGATTTTTTCTAAGATAAGGGTTTTGGAATGACAAGAATAATATCTTTAATAAACTGAATATCCCTGTGATATTTTTACTTCATGCTATTTCTTTCTTGCTCAATTTTGAGTCAAGACTTTTAGAGTTTCTACAGTAAACAAAGAGAGCATTTTTCCTAACTCTTCTTTATAAATCACAGGCTCCTCAGTAAAGAATGTCTGAGAGGGTATTATAAAGCTTCAGAGGAGTTAAATAGGTAAAATGATTTCTGGCCATGATGACTGGTGGAAAATTTGCACTTGCTTTCTTTTGTGGGAATAATGGTGTCCATGCCTTGAAGCTCTGCAAGCTGAGTAACCTACACAATTTTTGGGCCTGATCTGAAGCCAAGAGAGATATTTCTACACTGTGCCATGGAATCTGCTGAAGAGTTCCTGACTGTGGAGGAGTGTGGGATCCACAGCAGAGCTAACCAGGGAATGGCTCTGTCCTGCTGTGCTGTGTTTACAGCCTGGCCTTCAGGGCCATCTTTTGCTGCACAGGTCTCTCAGACACAGGTTAAACTCAGTCAGAAAGTTGTGATGGCAGAGACTGCAGCACCCTTTGGGTGCTGGCAATTATACCTGCCTACATCCCCTGTATCTAAAAGTGAGACGATTCCTTCGGGTTTAGACTGTAGAAATGTTTTGTCCTTGTAAGAAGCTTGAAAGATGGGAAGGTGAGTATCTCTGCTATGGACACAGTTTGTGCTTGATTTGGAGGGGTCTCGCGCTGATGTCCTTCTCCAACAGAAATATTTTCTTCTGTTTGGGTGTTGGTCTACAGACATGAACCACAGAGTATTATAATATCATAGAAACCCTGGAATTTTGATGCAGTCAAACTTTACTATCTTTAGCAGAATATCTTGCAAGAGAAAGCACCATTGGTTTGCATTTTTGCCTTTCTAATAACTTTTTGTTTATTTAACACTGAAAACAATAGGTAATGAAAATAAAATTAAAAAAGATTGAAACTTCTTAATCTACTACTAAAATTTAAATAATATATTATATTGTTAATTATTAGAAATCTATGTATTGTTTATATATTGTAATGTATAGCAGTCTGTTTCCTGTTATTTTATTGAATAAATGCATAATATAATCAAATATACTATAAGAGAATTTTAAAGTAATAACAAATGATAGAAAATGGTAGTAGAGAGGAAAGACAATGGATACCATCAAGGCTATGATATTTCTATTACTCTATATATTCTACAAAAGAATGGTCTTTCTATGAAGATTTTTTTAAGGTTCAGAGAAATTTGACAAAACGCCCACATATTTATATACCTAAATAGGCATAAAGAATATTTATTCTTCTTCTTTTTTTCTCATATTAGAAATCCAGTAATCTTCTAGATTTTTACTACTAAATTGCTAATATACAAATGTTAAAACTGTTTTTAACATATTTCTCTCAAGTGCATACAAAAATGAATAAAAGGTCAAATGTGCAAATTACTTAAGGAAATTCCTTCATTAAGGGAAGTGTTATTATTGAGAAGAACATACACACTTCTGACCACAGTTTAAAATTTCTTTTCAAGTGCCATTCCCAAGATTAAAGCCTTATAATTAAATTCCTATTTGGCAAAGATGTCAATTAGTTAACTTAGAGGTTTTGTGATTTAATTGATGACTAAGACAACAGCTTATTTAAAGACTCAGTATTCTTTATAGTAAGGGGTAGTTTAAATTACTAACATTTCATCCCATTAGAATCACTCTGTTGTGAAAGGGCAATTGACTACACAGCCTCTTTATGTCTAAACCTGCTCTCCCATCATGTTGTCTGTTTTATAACTCAGCAGTGTGGTTACCACACAAAATTTTTTAAATTAGCTGTTTTCTTCTCTCAACCCCCTCCCCCCCCACCTTCTTTCTTTGTTTTGATCTCCCTGTAGTTGTGGTCAAGGCCATTGAGAGGAATTGGAATCTTTTAATTGCCTTGAAACATTGCTACTGTAGCAAGCTGTGCAAGCCTCCTACCGGGGATTGAAGACAAGGCTGAGGGGAGCAGGACACGTAGCCCACAAACTTAGATTTATGGAGGCCCTAGGGGCAAAGTCTCTAGGTGTGTGATGCTTCTCTGGGTGTCTGATGCTTATCTCCCATCCGCCAGGCCATGTCAAAGGAAGCCCCTAGGAGCACACACCCACCATTACCCCCAAGAAGGCCTCGCTTTTTGGAGGCGTGTCTCTGAACCAACCCCACTCCAAGGCTAAAATTACTTTGCAAAAACCAGTGCCTCCAGCTCTCTGCAAAATCAGCCTAACTGTGCAAAACAGCCACCACCCACACGTTTGGGGGAGGCAACAGGAGGGTTTCAGTCCCATCAAACTCTACATTTTGTGGGGTTCTTTCCCCCACCACTCCTCAAATGACCAGGACACCAACAACAGTGACAATGACCAAGTTTGTCGAAGGCCTCTCAGTGGTGACTATAAACTTTTATTCTTTCATTTTCTTTTCTCTCTTTTTTTCTTCTCTCTGTTTCTCTCTTTTCCCTTACACATTTTCTCAGGCAATATCTTTATGCTTTTATATTGCTATATTACTGTAGATAATCACAATCAAAATAGGTCCACACCTGTTTTCCCTTGCAACCAAACTGCTCCAAAATAAATCCTACATATATATATATATATATATATATATATATATATATATATATATATATATATATATATATATATATATATATATATATATATATATATATATATATATATATACATACATATATATGCATACATATATATATGTGTGTGTGTGTGTGAACACTGATCATCTAGTATTGATTTACTTTAATTCACTCCCGGGGATTTATTAGCAAAAAACAAAAGCTGCTTCTGCCTTGTGGGGCAGGTTATAACAGCCATCACTACTGCACACTACTTGAAGCAAAATTTTGCAACATATATTGGTATCAGAAGAAGACAACAATTTCCATTTCAAGGCAATGTATAAAAACACAGATAAATAAGAACTAACCAAGCAGCCAACTCAAGACACGTTATTCTTTCCCAAGCAGTCATGTGGTGGGTTGCTCTCTGTTTTTCTACTTCCATGGGTAGGAGATTTACCAAGGTGATACACAAATGAACAAAAGGTTTTAGAAAGATAATTTTTTATTCCAAACAAAACTGCATTTTTTCCTTTCAATATTTTTTGAGACATATTTCACTACACATCTTTTGATGAGCCAGCGAAGAATTTGTATTTGAGGGTCACAGCTCTCAAGGCTACTTCAAGACTGTGGCCTGTGAGGCTCAGCATCAGCTGCAGCACAGGTACTTCAGAAGAGGGTAAAATTCTTCCCCAAACTGGAGTTTTGTAGCTATTACTGAAGTTCTCCAATCTAATGTTCAGCTTTGAGAACAGCAGCTTTCAGAAATGCCCTGAATTATGGCAGCATGTCTCCACTCTTCTAAGGGTGATGTCTCTAGTTTTCATCAAGGATGCAGGTGGTAACTCAAATGGAAAGAAACAGATTTCTTTTCCTTCACTTCGTAGCTGTCACAACTAGTTCACCATTCTGACTCACTTCAGGGCAGCATGTATAGTAGGAAGGAAGGAGAAGATAGTTATCTAGAGTTTGCATGTGTTTTGGTTTTTACAAGATTTGTTTTGAAATATGTCATGACCTGAAACTCTGTTGCAATATACTGAAGTTTGGTTTAGATACAGACATACACATCAGTTTCATGCCGCCAATATTTCAGCTAGAAATATTCAAAAACTCAGATTTTTTAATGAGCTATTTTTTAATACTTTTTCCTATATACAAACTATCTGCAAAAGACTGTGAATTTTACTAATTAAATTATTATTCACACCTTTGTAAACTTATTATGAACATTATTTGGGATTATTGGTATTTTGTCTATCTTTCCTATTATACTACTTTAAAAGAGCAATGAGGGAAAGGAAGAAATCAGAGTACTCAAAAACTGGAAAATGCTTCAGGGGTCGTAAAACATTGCTGTATTGTGTAGTTCAGTGTCTGAGTTTTAATTTGTAAAATTAAGACAAACTCCTAACTACTCACTCTAACCTAAGCAGATTACTATGTTCAATATATGTATGGAAGGAATGCAGCAGAAACCTTTCATTTTCATAGGTGCTATATATTTGCCAGGACAAATTCAATTGGAAGGTGCATGGAAATGGACACATCAGTGATGGTATTTTCACATTTTCATTCAGAACTTCACAATTCTATTCATGAGGACTCCAGTGACATTTTAAGCAACTAAACAGAACTATGAATTAAAGATCAAATACTTATTTTTGTTTAATTAATTTAAAATTCATTCTCTTCAACTGAGTCCCTCAGCTAAACCTTGCAGACTTTCCAAGATTATTGGAGTGCTTTGGAATAGAAAGCAAAATCTTCTAAGTAAATCCACCCATATGCAAGAAGATATCTCTTCTGAGCCTCTTGAAATGTGCTTTGATTACTGGTGCCATGAAAGAGACACCGGGACTTTTTGTGTTGGAAGCAACAGCATAAAATGTCTTCAACAGCAAGCCTTTTGTTTCTCACTAAGCTTATTCCCATTCTCAAGTGACAGGTATAGACATTACTACCTTACAAATTTTTAATTTTCATATAAAAAGTTCTGGTTTGGAGATAAGTGCTACATTGTCTATGTCTTAAAATTGCAAGACAAATCAGTACTATTAACTGCATCAGACACCAGAAATGTAAGCTGATTGTTGACAAAGAGAAGAGTTAATGAAATACTCTTATTTGAATTGTTATAGCATTGCAGAAATATGAAATAAAGCAGATCTTCTTTGAAAATGTAACCTCATATTTTTAGATACTTTCTCTGAGTTTTTCATAATCCCCAGCAAATGAACATTAGAGATCTTCTGTGTGACTAGGAGTTTCTTTCTTTCATGCAGATTATTTCCTCAGGGTAAGGTCTTTCATTTACTTAGGAGTAAAGGAGTAACACTACAGAAATCCTACATCTCCAGTATTTTGCTCTGTATATGAATTAATGCAAGGTGGGAGAAAAATCTCAGGTTATCTCTTCACAAAAATCCAAAATTTAAAGGGGTGATGTAAGTTTGCTTTGAACGAAACCCACAAGTAAAAGAGAAGAGAAATACACACATTCTTCAGGAAGTTGCTATAGATTGGAAATTGCTGTAGATAAAGACACAAAACTGAACCCTAGTCCAAATCTGGTCAAAGCTATGAGTTTAAAACTACTTTTTTGTATCTGTTTTGTGTTGAGTTGCTGAAAACAAAAAAACAACTTAGCCAAAAAAGAGAAAAAATATATGGGAAAAAAATTCCCAATGTGAAGAATTAGTCATGTCAATCACTTTTAACTTGACTTGAAAGCTGGGAATTTTGGTTTAGGCATTCACATGTAGATATCAGGGTGTTTAAGATAAGCTAGGTGTTTATCATCTTATTACCATTACTGGAAACCTGCTTTGTTCCATTGGTAGTCTCAAGGATGGTGCCAATTTAAGTAGGTAACTGATTTTGGTCAATTCAATTTTTTTTTTTTAATTGAATTATTGTGTACTCTGATTTTTGGTTAACGTAGGAATAAAATTTCAAAATGTATTATTCTGTTTCTATAGATATGATATTACTATGAATTTTGAAGGACTCTTTCTATTCTCCCCAGCCCTACTTATACATCCTTGTTTTGCAGTGAGATGGACCTCATTCTTGTATGGTGTAGCTCTCCAGAGCATGCAGGTTTGTGGGAGTATGTTTAATGTCACTGTGGCTTCTGCTCTCCTCAAGTCACAGTGATGCCTTCATTATTGCTCTTAGGTTTGCATATGGAACAGAAATTCCCAGAGTCCCTTTGTATCCTCCATCTGTGAGGGCAAACCACAAAGTTTTTTGTGAGCCCACACTCAGATAATTATGTATGATTAAACACTTCTATTGAAGTTAGCTCTGATGTATTTTTCCAGTAATAACCAAGACACTGTTTTGTTATCTACCCACATTAGCAGAATAAATAGAATCTTTCCAAATAATTCTACAGAAAATCCCTCAGGGCCCTAAAAGCACACATAGGCTTAGCTCCCTGGACTCAGAAGCGCATGTGCTCTTTGATCTGGGAAGTCTATCAGTGGTCAGGGCTGGGCTGGCCTGAGTTGCATGGCAGATGTAACTGGTTCCAGTCTTATCATCTGCTGTTAAATTTCCAGTTGGCTTTCCTGAACTGACCTTGGAGCTTTATCTGAGGTTATGTTGGCTTTGTTTGATGACGTGTCAGTGGGACTTATTGCCCCTACTGTGCCTTGCTCTGCTCCCCTGTGCCCTGGATATGGGATTGCGTCCCTGCTCTTCTGAGGGCACCCTTGGCTCAGCTTCCCTGTGGTGTAGCCTCACTCTTGCAGGTCCTGACAGTCCCCAGGTAAATGAGTCCATGTCTACCATTACATGTTCATAAACACTAAAAATAACCCTGAAATTTACAGAAAAAACATGCATATTATATGTGCAGAAATAGGTTAAGGATTGGATAGGTGAATTGGGAATATCTCATCTTGCTTCACTTTCTGAAGGCACCAGCTTCAGTGTCTTCATATTTCCATGCCAACAATCATTTTGAAACTTTCATTTTAAGAGTATAAATACTCCTAGTTGTAATGGCAGGGGTTTGTTGCCTGGCTTTTGAACAAAAAATTGTACAAAGAGTATGAATAGTCTTCAGACGTGGCCAGCTGTTGTAACTGTGTAAGCTGACAATGATGTTTTAACTATTTCACTTGCCTAGATTCATACCACTGTCTTAGACATTTTTCCTTTTTTTTTTTTTTTTTTTTTTTTTTT
>VWZF01001124.1:216794-317016 GCA_013396755.1 Sclerurus mexicanus
TTTGTTGTCTTTAAAAAAAAAAGAAAAAGATTGTATACCACTACTATGTTTCGGAGTCAACCATTTTGCCACTTGGGGTTTCCTTGGGTTTTACTCATATAACTTTTTTGACAGGTTTTCATGTGTCACCCAGCTTTCTGCCAAATGTGGTGTTTGGTGTATCCTGCTTGTCGCTCACTTCATTTTTAGCAGAGTTTAAGTTATTTGCAAGGAACAGTGATGGAAAAGGACACAGATGAGGCATTATACAGTAAGTCAGGAAGAGTGGATAATGGAGTCACTTATCTGTCTCCTCATTCTCCCTACTTGATTTTGTGACATACACTACAGAAATTAATTAAGAATAAAATTTCATCTGCATAAAAACCAACAAAAAGATAATTTATGATAATAAATACACATAATGACTTCATTCTCATGGAATACCCCATCTGACATAGCATCAGGTGAATTATGTGATGCAAGCAGTAGAAGAAAGTGTACTATTCAAAATAAGGTTACCTTTCCAGACTGACAGAAGTGACGAAATACAACATCTCTGCCTTCAGATTTTGTATCCAGACCACATGCTTCCACCTTTCCCTCTTAGTTTTTAATTTTTAGTTGCCTTTTTTGTTTTTTGGGAGGGGGGCAGGGAGGGGAGAAAGAGGGGCAAAGAAAGGGGTGGGTATTGTGACTGGGGCTTTCTGATGTGCGTATTTCTGTTCCTCTTTGGCTTTTAGCTGTAGTCTTGTTGGAGCCTTAGATCCTTACCTGTACACAGAGCTCCCTAACTGATCCACACAGAAACAAGACTTAATTCAATTCAACTAGCCAATATCCCTGTATTAACTTTCAGCTACTTTTGTTGATACTTTCCTCCTTGTTTATCTCTGTGGTTTTTTGCCCCCCAATGTCATTCCACAATGCTGCCTCTGTTAAAGCTCACAGGAAAGTAAGACAGACCTGCTGGATGCATTGATGCCAAGGAAATGGTTACCTTAGCAACAAAAACAAGGTGAAAGCTCTCAGAATTTTTTTGCTAATCATTGTAACTTCGATTCCCAGCCATAGACAAAAGATGGATCCACAAAACACACCAATTATCACATGCTCTCACATATCCTGAAAAGCTATATATCAATATTGCCAGTACATATTTCCATATTTTAAAAATATTTTAAAGAAGAATCTCACATCTGAAAATAGCTTTTAAATAATTTTCACCACTTTACTACTGAAAAACTAACAAAGCTTATAACAAGTACAGTTATGCACCACTGTTTTGTGCTGTACGACTAAGAATTAACACTGTCTCTAGTATCAAGGTGTTTTATAATTTTCAGCACTAATTATGATGAATGTCATTTGTCTAAGAACAAAAATTAAAAAAAAAAATTAAAAAAGAGAAAATTATTTGTTCATTTGGTGGGTTTTGGAAGTGGCTATATTCTAAGAACTTCTGGGGGAGTTATTCCCATCCTGTGCCTTTCAGAAAGGCCACTTACGATTGGCATGAGTTTTGAATACCTTTCCAAAAGGAGAAAAGGTAAAGCTAATTAAACTTATTTTGTCAGAAACCATAAGAGTTATGCATAAAACTAATCATAATTTTTCTGCCTAAAAATCTTACTTACCATAAGTGCTTTATAACTGGAAAATGATCCCTAAAAATGACATCTTGTAAACTCACTCACACAAGATGCCATTAGATTGTAGCTGCTTACTCTGCTGCCAAAGATGAATTTGAGAGCTGTTGAAGAACAATGCTCATTTTCTTCTTCCCTCAAGCTCTCTGTCAACATGATATTTCCTCAACTCATTCTTGGGTGTACCAGAGGAAAAACAGCCTGTTTTCAAGGCAGCAAGTGGAATGTCATTGTACATTTTGCGGATTGCATAACAGATGTGAAATGCATAGATTGTTTCTAAGTTTCCTATAAAGAATTTAATCCTCTGATAAAAAGACTGGTTTGATATTGATACTCTAAAGTGTTGTATTTTATGTCATGTGGAATATAAAGGTGATGTGTGTGGGTTTGAAGGAAAAGATACCAAAATACTTTTGAAAAGGGAAAAATAAAAGTCCTCTTCACACCCCCCAAAACAAAAAAATGAAATCTGGGAACTGAACACTTAAAAATGAAGGTTTAAATCTTATTGAAGTTTAGTTTTTCTGCCTATTTAAAATTCTGCATAAATTTAAATAAATTCAGTGATTCTTACCTTATTGAGGAGATTCAAAATGTATTCTTACAAGTAGGATTTTTAGGTCCTGCACCTGATTGAGACAGGAGAATTTGTTAAGTGTTGCAATGAATATATTTTAGTTAGAACTCAAGTCATGCATCTTTGGAAATTATACAATGACAATATACCTAAAACTTTTTCACATTTCAGTAGCACTTGTAGAATCCCCTATTTGCTACAGAATTTTATTTCTTCACTAATGTGGATTACAGTTCTGTTGCTTAGGTCCCACTCAACAAAATCTTTATTTTCATCCACTGCATAATCTAGCATGGTAATCAAGAATCTTAAGAAGTTAGGCAAAGGCTAATACTTCATAACAGTATCTCTATCAGTATTTGCCACTGCAAGTAGTTATGAAATGAGTGCATAATCCTCACACCCTCAGAATAGGAATTAACCAGAATGTCTTGGGGTATTTCTGAGAATATTATGTGTACAACTTCAGTATATTATCATATGAGAGGGTAGGTGTTGATTTTGCAATAGTAAAATCCATACGTCTCATCAAAGGCAAAGTGTAATATCATTTCATTTCATTGAGCCCATCAGACTGTACAAGAGGTAATAAAGAAAAGTGAATCAAGCCACAGAAAAATTGCCCAAGGCACTGTAATGGCTGTTCATTGAAGTCTTTAGTTTTGTGTGTAAACTGATTTCAGTCATTGGTATTAAGAAACTGATCTCAGACTCTAAATTTTTGAAAACTATTTAAAATATGCTAATTAACCTGACTTTTCTCATCACCCTTAATTTGTATCTGAATTTAATAGGAGGGCATTATGCCATTTTTGTGTCACTATACTAACACCTAGAAGCACTTAAAGCTTCAACAGAGATGAGACCTAGTAAGTATAAAATATGACCAGAAGAGGTTTTTAAAAAAAAAAAATAAAAAGAGAGAGAACAATTGTAAGCAAGCATAGTTTTAAGAGAACAGGTATCAATGAATCAGCGAATCAACGCCTAGCCACATTAAAAGACTGCTTTAGGGAATGAGTCTAGATCTGGTGAAAGTACATTAGAAGTGCAACAACATTTTTTCTTAGCTCTCTCTGTGTGATTCTGTGAGAGTCAGAGCTGCTAAATCGGATCAAAGTACATACAAACGATGCTTTGTTGCCCAGGTCTCGCAGAGCAATTCTCCAATTTCCCTCACTTATGGCCATATGGCCTGGTACTATGAAGCCATTACTGTTACAGAACTTTGATAACATTATATTTACTAGTCCACTTTCAAGGACACAAAAGAAATGCTAACAAAAATAACATGCTCCAAATTATATATAAAGTTTTTTGGGTTTTGTTTGTTTGTTTGTTTTTGTGGGGTTTTTTGGTGATTGTTTTCATTTTGGGTGGGTTTTTTTTCTTTTTACTTGTAAGATTGGTAATTTTTCTGTTTTACAGAAGATTTTTGGTTTGGGGTTTCCATTTTTGTAACTAAAACTTGCCTGAAAAAACATACAGGCCCATCTATCAAACAGCACAGCTGATGAAAACTGATACATCCAGGGGTCTAACAACGTCTCTAAATGTTCAAAGAAAACAGACAAATAGACAAACTTTATTACAGGTGAACGAGAAAGTACTTGCAAAAAATTCAGACATATGATTATTCTATATAACTCACAGATTGTATTCAATGATGAACATGAGTTTGTTGATTGGAGGTAAGTATGCATAGATAGAAACTAGAAATGTCTTTTTATCAGCATAATGGGTTTTGAAAAATTTCCTAGCAAAAGATTACATTGTTTGTTCCATCTCACCTGCATCAGGATAATTTCTTTTCTATAAAGGTTTTGAAATGTTAGGGAGTTTGCCAATAATAAAAATATGAATGTCAAGACCTGAGCCTGTGTCTGGACCCCCAGATCAACTGAGACTCTGTCAAGCTGCAGTTAGATCCCTCAGAGGAGCAAAGTCTGGTTTTGGTAGAAAGAGCACCTCCAAAGCCCAGGAAATTCTGAGACTAATGTTTCTGTACAGACGTGATTTTTCCTCAAGTTCACTTGTTTTAAATCAAAACATCCAAGAAAATCTACTGTGTTTTATCTTTTGCACTAATAAAGGAACTTGAAAATTATCCTGCAAGCTTTCATCCACATCCTGTCATGTAAATTAGAGACCTCTGCAAACTGTATCTGTGACAATCAAGCTATGTTTGTTTGTCAGGTACTCCTAGATTCACATCGTGAAATGTCTCTAAACCTCTCTCATTTATAATGCTTCAGTTGCAGTACTGGCAACAGGAAGGCTCATCACAGGTGTGTGTTTTAAAAAGATTTGTGATTGTGTTAAATAATTTCTCATATGAAAAATGAAACAAAGAAACAAAAAAACAAATGAAAACAAAATAAAATGAAAACAAAAATGAACTTGATGCTATATTTTCCCATTTGGTCTGTTTTGGTTTGGTTTTTTTTTTATGTTTAGAAGACTGCCTACTTTTGAAAGTAATATATGCTTTTCAAGAGATAATACTGAATGCACAAGTAATTGTGGTTGGGCAGTCTCAAGGCTGATTGGCATTGTTTTGTTTCAAGTAATTGATTCCTTGTTGAGAAGGTTCCCAAGGGGATATTGTTTTAACTGGTATAGATTTTCAAGGAGTGATAATGGTGACATGGAAGACAGCATACATACAAGAGTAAGACAAAGACTCAGCAAACTTACTAATGTCATAAGAGCAATACAGATAACAGGAGAGGGAAAACACAGAGATGGATTTAGATACCATCTTACAGATAGCTCCTAGTACAGCAAAGCACATTGCACGGGAAAATTTGAGCTTATGTTGCCATAGTGAGGTAGAACAGTGATCATGTTAAACATACAGGGCATTATTTTAATCTGTCTTGTTACTTTCATGTAAATAAATCACAGGATTGGGTCAGATACAACAGCAGTAGTTTTTCTGACAGCTAAATCCACTCTTCTCGTTATCTTGGAAAGATAACTCTTTAGCAGGACATTATTAATCTTTGAAAAACTACTGTTATTTTTGTAGTACATGACTAAATGTATAATAACAGTTTGCCAAGCCTTTTTTGCAATTTAATTAAATGCCGATTGATCATCACATTTAATAACTTTAAGATATTAGGAGCATTCTTTGGGGGGGAAAAAAAAAGGCTAACCTTTCATAAACAAGCTTTCCTTTTCTGCAGAAAGAGAGGCTTTAGGTTTTGCTTAGATTTGCTTAAAATTTTTACAGCTTGTATTGATTTTCTTAGACCATAGTCTGAGCCCCCTTTTTGTGGCTCGCTAGATGGCACTGTGTTTCAGCACAGCTCATTATCGGTGTGACGGACCCACCATCACCCAGGGCGAGGCATTCAGCGTGCTCTGCTCTTTAGAGGTGTTCAGATCGTCTAGGAGTCTGCATTTACATGCCTGTTTTAAGAACAGTGGTCTGAAATTTGAGTATGCATTTTGCAGACAGTAAATCAGAGTTAATCTGGATAGTTTTTCAGGCTTTTTGTTTTGTCATTGAGGCTGTGAGGTTTTACTTAGCTGTAAAAGCTGTCTTTTAGCCCTTTGAGTTTATGTACATATAAAGTTATTTTCCTTTTGGTCTCATGATGACAGTGATTGTAAATTTTTAAGTAATAATCTTGGTGAGAAAGTGTGGAGCTACCTTCAGTGACAGAGTCCAGGTAGTACATGCAATTACTTTGTTTTGCACGTCATTTAATTGTGAAGTGTGTTGTCATTATAAAAAATATAGGCTTCAGCTCAGCAAAACACTGACCTATTGAGGTAAGTGTCCTACTAAATCAAAGACATTAGAGAAAAAGAGGTGTGACTGAACAGCAGAACACGGTGTTCTGTTACCCCTCATTGAGTGTGCTTTTATCTTTTTCCAATCATGGCAAACAGCTACTAAGAAATTTATAACTAAAGTTTTCATTTCTGACTGAAAACTGTTTTGACTGGTCTGCTTTCAGCCTATCAGCATGGTACAAATATTTGTATATGACCTCTCTTAGGGCCTTTTATATCGTGGTCAATTGTTTTCATTACATTTTATCTGAAAGTATTTTTGACATGGTTCACATGAAGCAAACTTGCTGGCAAGATATGTGGTTTGACAGACCTATGAAGGCCACATCTACACTATTCTGTTAAAAGGCCCCACACACCTGATACTAATTTCCTTAGCTATCCACACCATCTAAATTTTGGCAGCTGTTACACGGAAGACTAAACCTTGGGGTTGCTTGGCTCCAAAGCATTGTAGCCATCTTTCTTCAAAGATTATTGATCAGAGTATTCACTATCTGTTCAACATGGTTAACCTTGAAGAGCAGTGAAAGGTTATGGTGAAAAAGATAAAAGACATATGCTCAGGACAAGGTGGAAACAACTGCTTTCATGAGACAGAGGAGAAAACTTCTGAGGGTGGAAACAAAAATGCTGCAAGTGGTGCTAAATAAAGCAAATAAATTACTGTATAACAGATGCCTGTGGGTGACCATAAGGAATTATGGCTTACATGGAAGAGAAAGGGAAGTGAAATGCAGCAGTGAAACAGCTGGTACGTGCTCACCTGTGGCTGGACATCTTCTTATCACTGTTGCATGGCCAGTAAGCAGAAAACTTTCTGTATCTGGATCATACCACATGGTGGAGCAAAGATCACCACCCAAAGTCCGAGAGCTAAGGTTGCAACAGTTTATCAATGCTGAACTTCCATCCTCAGTGCTCACTCCCTTCACCTCTTATCATCAGATGACCATAGGATGAGAAAACAGAAGTTAGATGTAGCCTGACTTCTTTTACCTGGGGCAGTGGGATGTAAGTCTTTACTTGAAGTTCAGAATTGCTCATTAACTAGATGAGAAAGAAAAAATTGCACCTCCCTCCTGTTCAGAAATAGATCCTTTAGAGAAGGAGCGCAGCTCTTGCCTTCATCACAAGCAGAACACGCCATCCAGCTTACTTAGAATCCTGTGTTTTCTCCATAAAACTTCTTCAGAATGCAAGTAGGGAGCCAAAAGGCCTTGATATGAACCTCCTAATGTTGTAAGTGGGTCTGGAATTATTTCAGCCTGTCCTTGAAGAATGTCCCAAGGAGAGAGATTTACTAGACAGACCACTCAGTCCTACAAAATTTAGTAAATGTCATGTCCATTGGAAAAAATGGGACATGCATCCTCTGTACTGTACTTTGCTATACTGTTTTTATATTTGTTCTGTTGTTCTTTGAAGAGCACAGGAGTACTCAGGAATAATCAATCAGCCTGAATCAGTCTGGTTCTTTGCACACTCATCTTTCAGATGAGGGTTGCTGCCTTGAAGAACAAAGGCAAAAACCCTGTGGAACAATTCTGCACTAAGACAAAAGCTAGATAACTCACAAAACATCTTCACGGAAATCCCAAGAAACATTCGCATTGACTAGTATATAATGTCTGATCATTCTGTGAATTCTGTCCAGCTCCTAGCATCAGACATAATTACTGATAACTGCCTGTGGTTACTACCAAAAATAACACTTTACTCCAATGTGTGATGCTGCTGTCTAGTTTTGACATCATGGAATTTGCAGGAAATAATAAACCTCAAGCTTCACTGTCTACTATGAAACTTAAGAAGTTTCAGCTCTAGCAGCAAATTTTGCTACCTTTTTTCCAAATAAATTTATATAAGTTAAAGGAGCTAAATTCTTCAATTACTGACTACTGAAGATAGAATTCTGTGGTATATCAGGAATCCTTAGTAGTCTTGTTTGTTCATTTTACAAACTGGAAGAAGTTTTCAAGGCAGAACACTGAATAGTATTACAAAAAGCAGTTTTAAGCTTTTGCCCAGAGATATTGTCTAAGAGATTCCAGAAGCTTTATAATTTTGTGTTTTGAAAGCAAAACTCATTGTCTGACACTGAAAACTATTGCAAGAACTGCAATGTGCCCAGTCACCTCAAATAGCATGTTCAGAATGTGGCTTTGGGGGCAAGCACAGATCTGCACAGAGATCAAAGAAAAAGAAGTTGGTGCTCTCCAGATTGATGTTAAGCAGTTGGCACAGAGCACATGGAAGCATGTGTGTCTATCTGAAGCTGAGGGCTGATGAAGACTTTTGTTGAGTAATACACTTGTTAGCTTAAATCATTATGTTAGTTACTTGTAAAAATGTTTTATATAAGGGCAAGGGATAAATGCCTTGAAAATTTGGTTTTTTGCTTCTAGTATATTAAATAGTACGCTCAATTAAAACAATGGGAGGCCTGTTGAGAAATACATCTGGTACAGGTAGCTCTCTGCAAGCTGCAGATTGAGATGCAGATTGAGCTCTGGGTAGGAGGCCAACACAAGAGGCCGTGAACTGCCAACCGTTGGTTAATAAAAGGCACAAAGACCTGTGGTGCCAGCCGGGTGGATGGACATGTCAGGAACAGAGGACTCAGGAGGAAGAGCAAGACTGGTGCTCAGGTAGACTGTGAGGGTATAAAAGCCCAAGGGTTCCTTTATTGGGGGAGTCCCTCCTTGGAGGCACCAGGTCAGGCTGTTTCTGTGCTACTGTGCTGTGAATAAACGATTCTAATGAACAAGACACCTGAGTCTCTGCTGTGGGAAAGGTGGGGTTGAACCAGCCAGGAAACCTGGTCTGACTGTGTGTGAGTGGGGTGTGCAGGGAGTCAAATGGGGACTCCATTGAGCCACTGGAGCTGCTGTGAAGGGGCTTCGGTCCTAGCAGTGAAAGTCTCTGGCGTTGGGAGTGTGACTGCCAGAGAGTCTCAAGAATGGTCAGACTGGGAAATTTTCTTAACACTTCTACCCTCTTAATCTGGAAAGTGAGTTTTCATTGAAGTCTAATGAAAACTCATGTAATTTGCAACCTATATTTGTCTTTTATTTCTTTTTAAGTGACAGTACGCATAGTATTTTCATTGGAGGTAAAAGCACCCAAATAACTTTAAAAATTAAAAAGGAAAGTATTATTTTATTCTTTCAGTAAGTGGCCTGGTACCAGCAATGTATTCCTTTGTAGCAGTCTAAATTTTCTCTACTTTTTGTGACTTCTAGCATAATTTACATAAAATTCATGCTCAGACTTCATGTTAACCTACAGAAAATTCTCATAACCCCTTCTTAGTCCAGGGTTATTTGTAGGTTTGTGTTCCCATTTCCTTCTCATTAGTATGGATTGCATGGTATTTTTGAGGTCACTGAATTTTCAAATAACTGAAACATCAAACCCGTAGCTTTGCAAATCCCAATGCCTACAAATTTCCAGCAGTGATCTGCATTCTAATCTGAAAGTCTAGTTGATCATACTCCCAACAGTGCATTTATTCTACAGTATTCAAATCTCAGATTTGACCAAAGTTAAGCGAGGTTGATATTTCCAGAGGAATTGTTCAAGATTTGCACCGATTCTCTTGATCTTGCTCAACCCTCACTATAAAAAGTCTGTTAGCAGAGTAATCTGATATCCTTCTACTAGGTAAATACATGCAGGGAGTTAGGATCCTTTCAAAGAAATTATAAGGATCATCATCTCATCTCATCTCAAGCTGTCCACACTTGTTCTTCACTGGTACAGGGGAAAAAAAGAGCTAACATAATTTTAATAACAGAAATTATATTAATTCCTACAAATGACTAAAAGTCTCAGCCCAAAGCTGAAGAGTTCATCAGGAAGGTGGAATCTTTTCTGCTTGGTCATTGCCTAAGGCAGATACCCACAACTGCTTCTGAAAGCTTCAGAGTGTATAGGACCAGGGCATATATAAAACCTCAACAGAGCAGGTAGTGCTCTTATTTTGAGTAGTTGCAGGGGAAGGGAACCAATTTCGGAATAGATATTGAGCCACTGATATTTCAGGTAGGAGTCCTGACCTACTGGGCATTTCCAGTATATAACCCCTTTCTTTTAATTTTTTCTTTTTTTTCTTTTTCTTATCCTTTTTTTTCCTGTACTTTTTTTTTTTCCCCTTCTTTTTTTCAAGTCTGGTTTTGTCACATTGGGATGAAAATTCAACAGTTTTCACAAAAATATTTACTCCTGTTCCCAGAAATTAGACACACTACTTGGTCCCCATAGGAAAAAGGAATGGTAGACTGAAGAAAATACGAAGGTACAGTGAAAGTGTTATACTTCCATTCAAGGTTGATAAATATCAAATAAATATTGCCTACTTTACTGTTAGTCTAGGTGAACACATCTGGAGTGTTCAAATACATTTTAGTTTTGCAGCATTTAGGTTTTAGTTTTCTAACCTTCATCTTTACAGTTTATTCACCTTTAATATAAACAGCGGAAAAAAATCAAGTGCTGCAATAATGTGGGATGGAAGGGCCAGCCTTTAAATTTATGTCTTCATTATTTTTTCCTTTTTCTGAATTTCCTAATTTGGCCAAAGTTGTTCAGCAAAGAATCAAACCACAAAAATTGTCTTTGTGTTTTGTAATTACAGTCTGGCCAGTATTTGAATATAGAGAAAGTTTTCCAAAATTCTCTATTTTCTTCATATTGTACACTGGAGGGATTATTGATAGGCATCCAGAATAGTAAAAAAAATTAACCAATAGAACCAATTAGTGTCTAGACTGTTGATTGTGACATTAAACATTAACATGTGGGATAAAAAACTAAAAAAAAAGGAAGAGGAATAAAAACAAATTAAGTAAATACTTCAGGGGTGGAGGCTGGGAAGGAGGAATTTGTTTTAAAATATTCCTTAAAGAATACAGTTTGTGAAAAAAAAAAACAACAAACCAAACCACTTTTAAAAAATAAAATACATGGTTATTGGCTGCCTTCTTTTGAAATATTATTTTTTTCCCCTGTGAGATGTAGCCACAGTCACATAGGTGATGATCAGATCCAGCTGTAGCTGTTCCGGGTGAAGGAAGTAATGCCATGAATTCGGTCTATGAGCCACCTGGGACTCTCATAAGTTTTTGCTCCATGACAGATGACTGACACCTTGGGTGTAAGAGTTTAAATGGTAAGGTTGAAATTACACAAGTAGGTGAAATTACGATTAACTATTACTCTGAAGTCAGGTAAAATGCTCTTCCCTATAGCAACTGTTCTAGAAATGGTTGAAACCCGCCCTCTGTTCCCAAATAAAACATTTCAATGAAGACTTCAATCTTTCATGAAGATTCTTTCATTTAATTCTTTCATGATCACTAGTAAGGAGTTTTGAAATCGATTTACATTCTTTCTTAGAAACAGGTTCTTGGGCTTTTTGTTTGTTTTGGGTGGGTTTTCTTTGGTGTGCCCCTTCAGGTCTGTTCTGATATTCACTGGGATGTCAGTATCTTTCTGAAGATCTCAGGATTGGGTGGGGCTTTCCTCAGTGGTTAATTAGCAAGAATGATTATCTCACTGCATCCTTTTGGAACAAATACAAAATCTCTAACAAACTTTTTACTGAGATTTCCATACCCAGTGTCATTGCCTTATGGTGACACCCAGTGGAGGAAAAGAACACTCCAACTTCAAAAATTATTTATTAAGCTTATACCTTGAGTTTTGAAATGCAGAGTGTATTAAACTGCTTGATATAAAATCCATATCCACAAGAAACTCACATCCTTTGGAATTTCAACTGAAGCAAAAGCATAGTCCAATGTCAGCTCAAGGTATTTCACAGTTTCCACTTTTAGTAGTAATAGTGCACAGATCAAACTGAAAAGTAACTGCTTTCTCCTCCAAAGACTATGGGAAGGAATAATAGTTTTGTCTAAAACTCTTGTAAACCTAGCAATTATATTTGGGTTCTATCTGAAAAAAAACACAGTTCCAGCATACACGAAATCTGGCTGACCAAAACCTCTGCAGAAACCTAAATCTTCTGCCCACAAAAGAGGTAAAAAAGTAGTGCTTTCTACATTCCCTAGTAATTTGACCCAAAAATGTAATCCCTCTGCAGCTGAGACTGGGCAGAGAATTTTTCAAATCCTTCTTTCTGTTTTGAAAGTCTCTATTTTCAAGGTGCTTTAGCAAGTCTTCTGTTGAAGAATTGTAACTATCTAATTTCATATTCATATGATGAGAATTTTCCAGTTCCTTATAGGAAACTTTGCCGTCTTTCGTTTAACAAGAGGACAGATGATTTATGTGAAATCAATATGATTGTATTGTGCCATTCAGTGGCAGTGAGGGAGAGGCACAGCTGCATAAAGTGCTACTGTAGATGTGTTTTCTATTTGTATTTTTCATTGACTGCATTATCTTTCTTAGGCTACATGAAAGTTTAATTACACATCCATTTTCACCAAACAGGTCCAGCAACACCAGCAAAGAATTTTCATTGCAGCTTGCTGTAGTAGTTACAATGTCTATACTCACTAATCCAAGCATATTTTGCCTAGCTCAAACCAGGAGTAATTTATATTCAATTTTACAAGGAAAGTCCCTTTTGGTACATAAAAGCACTATAAACTGCGCCTAAGGCACTTAAGATGCAAAAAGGTGAGGAGCTGATAAGGATTCTGGTTAGCAGAGATCCCTCAAATTAGTTATTTTGCTACTTCTCTGATCTCATTATTTCTTTGTCTTGGCAACATGTCTCCTGAATACTGTTGTGAAAATTATTTTTAACTTAGCTACCACATTCCACAAATTCTTCTGTGAGGAATAATGGTTGGTATGACTGTACAGTCACAAGGGAGTTCAACTGCTAAGAGGTTATCTAAAACCTACAAGAACAATTATGTTGCTTTTGTTGGCTATACATGAGCATGGGCTTTGCATTAACCACAGCACAGAGCTTTCACAAGCTGTGTTCATACAGCTAAGGTAGGTAGGATTTTAGTATATTAAATAATATGAAGCAGATCTAAGCATGAATATGAATGCCTGAAACTATCCACTTGGAGAGGCTGCTTGCTCTGAGGGTGAGCTGACTTGCATGATGTGAGGGACTGATGTGTTTGGCTTGAGAACTGAAGCAATATAACATACCTAAGAGGGGAGGCTTAATTTCTTTCGTGAAGCCCTAGGTTTAAACGCACACCCTCTCATTATCTGATTCCATCAGAAACACAAAGTACTTGAACTTGGGAGAAATGAATTTCTACTGTAAGAGGTGCTGTTATGGGGCAAAGAATCTTTTCCTCAAAAGATATGGAGGAGAAAAGAGACAGTTAGAGGTCAGAGATGTAATCATACTCTCTTCTGTCAGAAAGCAGAGCTCCTAGACTTGTTAGTCCTTCAGGACATACCACATGTCCAGAGTCTTCAAAAGCTCCTTTGTAGTGGTTTCCTCACAGGTTGAGGAGAGAAGGAATGATGCTACAGAAGCCATTCCTTTCCAAGCCTGGCCTTGTATCTGGTTCTGGGATCACAATCCCTAAATCCTGCAACAATATGCTTACCTTTTGTGCAGTATTTTGAAGACAGGTGCTAAGTAAGTTCTGCTTTTCTGACTGTTGCGTAGTCTTACCTCAATGAGACCCTGAGGGTTCAACATATCTGTAAATCAGGCCATTCTGTTTTTAAACTGCAGTTCTGACAGAAAGCTCTTTGCATACTCATAATTCAAAAATTTTTTCCCAAACCAAAATTATGCTGGGGAACTGGATGAGTCATGGGACTGGGAATTGAATATGAAGCCTTTCATCTCTAAATCACAAGTTCAAATATGCCCTAGGTCACTAAAGCTTTGCCATGTACTGGCTTTTCAGCGCTGTAAGACACAATGCATACAAGAATGACAAAATTTCATTCTTGAGGACTATGGTGAAATTGCACCAGGAGGGAAAAAGGCCCCACAGTGAAATAAAGTAAAATTGCTTTGCCTGAAAAAGCACATGTTTGTGTTATTTATGTTTTTCTCATGTTTTTTATTTTCTTCTAGGTTTTGTTTTCCCAGCACAGATAAATGAAGCTGTTTTATGAATCTGAAATATATATATATATATATATAAGTTAAAATAAAATATACAACATGAAGTTTCCTCAACTTTGTAGACAGTGGGGTGCCTAAGCATCAGGGAGAGTCTAACCAAAAGAGACCTGACAAACCAGAGCTGTTAAATTCAGTTAAGGCTATGTATTCTTTTATGTGTGGGATTTTTTGTCTAGTTGGTTGAGAATTTTTTTTTTAATATTGCAAGAAATAAAAATGAAACAGCAATGTTGATTAGAAGAGGTATTTATTGTAGTTGCCCATAACTAGATATTTTTTTTATTCATTTGTACACTATCAAGCCTTGTAGACTATATTTTTGTGAAGGTAACTCATTATAGATGCATTTCTTTCAGATCCCCTTTTCTAAAACACTGAAAAAGGGAATGAAGATCTGAAATGGAGAACAAAAAGTCAGGACACAATATTTATGATCTCATTCAACCTCAAGACGTTATCAGTCTGGAGGAGAAATTTAATCTTGAACATAAATTGCATTTCCTAAAAAAACATAATCTTGCCTTAAGACACCAAACACACTGATTACAGAGAATGTCTGTGTTTACACATTTGTACAGACCATGCTGACTGTATTAGTGTCCTAGGAAACAAACTATACATACAGACCTGCTCCAAGCACTAAGTAGAAAAAGAAAAAGAAATTTTGAAATCAGACCCTCTGATCTCTAAATCCTTTCAAATTCCTGAAACACATTAGCTTTACTACTGCATGATGTGCACGGTAGTATTTCCCCTAATGAAATCTGACTAAAAGTTTAAATGAGTTTAATGCATGAAATACATAAATAAAATGTGGCCTTGATTAAATTTAGACTTGATACATAACTTAAATGGGTAGCACAAGAGCAGCTTCAGTATCATGTGTCCAGGCTATTTTTGGCTACACTTTGTTAAAAAAGGAATGAACTTTAGCATTCCACATACCTTGCAAAGAAAAGGTAATACAGGGAAGTTGCATATAAACAATAAGCTACAATTCAGTTAATAAAAAAAACAGTTTAAAACCCCTTGTTTTAAAATACTTCAGAAGGGATTGCTATGTCAAAATGGATGATGTAAGGTTTCTCCACCCACTTTAAAATAAAGTCATCCAGATGACAAACATCTTTGAAGCATCCCTAGAAGTAGTATCAGTGCAAGTTTTGTCATATTGCCTCACTAATGTGTCTGAACCTTGACCTGTAGGAGTCCATTCTTGGGAGAGAAGGTAATTCACCTTCCATATCCATTAAATCTTTGTCTTCTTTCCAACATCAAAATCAGGTTATCTGCACAGTCTTCTGTCACAATATCTGAGAAGCCGACAGTCAATTCAAATAATTTTACAGGGGTTCCAAAGAAGATGCTGCTTCACTGTTGTGCCTAAAGCCTCAGCAGTACCACCGCTGCTGATACATACTCAACTAAGATACTGCAACCAAAATTCCTCCAACAGAGAACTTTGTGCCATAAAAAAATCGGTATGGCAAATTTTAAGTCTGCAACTTCCATCTCATTTATTTCTTTGTTTGGTTTATAATCAGCAAAAAATTTCCATGAAGGAAAATATCCCAAGGGAAGGAGAGCAGGATTTTCTGGGAAGGGAATAAAGATATGTGATACTAATATATATTTTTTTCTGTTACTGTCACCCAGTTTTGTATTTGGGTGACATTTTTTATACTTGTGAAAGCCCTATACCAGGCCTTGTTATTTTCAGCAAGTAAAGTTTTCTCCTGGATTCCATCAATTATAAGTTCTGTGTGGACCCAGAAGCCAATAATTGCACACTGTTTGCCTGTTTATCCTGTAGAAAAACACTGATTTCCAGTAAGAGACCCACTTTTGAACTCAATGGAATTAAACCTTTCAATAGCACTTTCTACTCACTGAGGAGCATGAAGAGACTTTCAAAGCAAATTCTATCTGCTGAAAGCAGCATTGCCATTTTTTACCTAGTGAGTCCTTGGGAGTATTATTTACTATGCTTAGGATCTTCACTATAGGGCTTGCATCCTACTGACAGTGGAAATGCAGAGAGCAATCCCCTAACGATGGCAGACTAGACCAGCATGAAAGTCAACTCGTGCACATACGGGCCCGGGTGGCAGAGGTTGTTCCCAGGTAATGTCACAAAGACAGCAGATGTTGTCTGAAACAATTATTATTTTTTTCGTTCTGCTAATACTTTCAAAATAAAAGAGATGTTCTTGTATCCTACAAGTAGTGTCAATCCTGAAAAATAGCCAAAACTGCTCAGACAATCACATGAAGAGGAAAAATCATATTATGCCAGTTTCTATGTACTTAGATTCAGGGGAATAATTCTGTATTCAAGTGGATTTTGGTTTTTTCCTTGTAATCTGAAATACTGCTTTCCTGTGCACTAATTTTAGTAGGGCTCATCAGAGGAAATACACAAAAAAATTGCACATATAAACAAGGTTATCCTTCAAAACTTTGATTCTTTTCAATAAGAAACAGTTCTTAAAATGAGAATTATTCCTAACTAACATCTTTAGAAACATTCTTCAGATTATAGCTTCATACTAAAACTCTACCTTAAAAGAAAAGAGTGGGTGCCCTAAACAGCTTGATCTTTTTTGTTTCTTTTTTTTTTTTTTCTTTAACCCTCACTTTGGATTCTGCCACTTCTGAAACGATGAACACTGTAAAATTGGATTTGAAACCACAGCATTAAATGCTTAAAATCTGATCCTTCTGTTGGGACCTGGGATAAATTAAGCTGATGTACATTATTTTTAAAGAAAGGAAAAAGTATGGGAAGCGAGTTTTGAAGCCTGAAGGCAGAGAACAAAACAAGTTATGCAGGTGATATAAACCATCTTATTTTCATTTTTAAAATAATTTTCTGCTTCCATATGGTTACTCAGACTGGAAATAATTGTCTAGAAAACACATCTCAATGTAATCTCTAAAATGTTATATATATATTATATTTTATGAAATGACAGCAACTTAGCTATTGACTAAAATGCACCTTTATTTCCCCCTCTGCATTTGTTTGATGTCTAGCACACAGTGACTTTTAATGTGTGCATATCATATAGAGATTGACCTGGTACAAGTAGAGTGATAAATGACATTAAGTGGGATATTTTAGACTATTTCTCATGCAACCAAATTAAAAACAGTATAAGATTAGCTGTGTTTTTAACCCAAGTTTTAAAAATGTAAGCCAAAATTTTAAAAAATCCCATATGACACTAGCTGTGATTGTTTCATTAAATATTTGAAGGTACGTTTTTGATTATTGGTAAGAGTGAGAAAAATTTGTATTGAATTACTTTCAGAAATGAATATTTAGAACATCAGAATCAAAATGGTTAAGAATAAGGCAGAACCAGAATATCTGGGACTATTCCAAATTAACTCTCTATTCCATCAAAATTAAGTTAATTCAACACAAAAAAACCACTTTTTCACAAATTCTACTCAGATATTCAGGAACGTTTAATAAATTCAACATCACCACAGGAGTATTACTCTTTTCAGAATAGGAAACAGAAAAAGTAGATTGGTTGAATTCTCATCTTTTGCCTTGCAAAAGGGCTGCAATAAAAGCACATTCCTCTGCCTAGATCCTCTTGCATCTATGAATGGCTTAATGTTTCTTGGCCATCCCCAGTAAGGCAGTTCCAAAACTTTTTGATGTGCATGATGCACTGACTATAGCAAGTCCATGAGTGCAGAAGGTGCACATCTCAACCACTCCACCACACTCCTAATGGTAATACTTTGTTCATATTTTGAAGATTCATTCATGCTCCAGCCAAAGAAACTTGCTCATAATCAGAAAGTCTTGAGAGGAACAAAGAGTAAAACACTCCATGAGGAGCTGTTCAGAGCTATGTTAGCTGAGAAAATCAATGACCTTTTAAGTATCTGAAAAGGCAAAAAATGTCCTTAGGAAGGAGAAGATGTAAGAGTAGCTATAGGCTGGAAATCTTTCTAAGTCTGTAGGAGAATAGGTGTAAATGATCAGTATTCAGATGATGAATGTCTGAGGATTGTGAAGTGGGACAAAATTCATCAGTTTTGTACAAAAAGGATAGAGTCAGAGATGCTGTTCTAGGTCTCCGTGATCCATGTAGAATGGGTTGTACCCTTAGTCTGGTCCCAATTCCACAGTTGACAGTAAGTGATTTTAGCAGCTACATTTTTCTGTCTGGGTCCTTACAGAAGTGAATGAGTTCAAGGAGACAACCTTGGTAGGATGAGGGATGAGGGAGAGGAGAAGGAATGAATGGCCAAGGTCAGTAACCTGGCAGGTGGTTGGACAGGGTGGGAGAGTCACCTCCTCTGTCTGTATTTGTTGGTCTGACCTCAGCCTCAGTGCACGGTCCAGATTACATCCTATACCCTGGGACATACACCACTGGAAGTACAGGTATGCTACTGGAAAGGACACGTTATTCCTGAACATAGCAAAGGTTTTGAAAAGTCTAACAACAAAGACCCACCAACTTATGGCCAGTGGCATAACTTTTAACTGGTTCACTGGTAAAGTGCTATGGTTTATATTTGTTTGGAATGCCTAATTTGGGGGTTTCTATTGTATTTTCCACAGTTGGTAACTTTTAAAGCCTGTTCCAACCTCAAGTTGCTCCCAGAGTACCAAATAGAAAGTGCAATATTTGCACTGTAACTTTTTCAACTTTATTCAACTTTACAAGTTACAAGAACCTTTCATTTTTCATTAAAACAAATGGCTGGGTGAGGGTAAAAATAAGCAGAAGAAGTGGCATGTGTAGACTGAAACTGAATTTGCCTTTAGCTAAAAATGGGGAAAAGGAAAGAGAATTGAAAAATTCACACTTTTTAAAAATCCATTTTAAAACGTTTGAATTTCACACCAATACAACCATTTTAAAGCAGTTGATATTTTTATAACAGTGTTCTCCAAGATTTATACATGTTACATGACTACAGTGGTTTTGTCACATATCTTAATAGTGATGGTGTTGCCTGTTTTCCATGATACAGCTACAGTGATATCCAATCTCTAAAAACTTTGAGTGCTGTAATCAACTGTGGAGACAACAGCCAAGATATCATTCCTTTATAAGAGTGGTGTTTTACATTGGCAAACACTAAACAAATGATGGTACTCAGCAATGACTTTAACAGAAAACAAATTCAAAAGTATTGAGAAAGCACCTAAAACACACTTCTACAATATAATATGCCTCTTCAAGGTCTATTTGTATCCTTTTGTTTCATTTTTCAAAGCTATGGTGCTTGTTTTTCCAAATCAGAGAATAGGCGTTTCAGTAAGAAATTATTAATTTTCTGTGGACTCAACAGTAGTGATAGAAACAATTCTGCAGTACTTATGTTTGTATTGTTACCATTTGTCTCCTCAGAAAGTAAACTGAAGCATATAGGATATATGTGCTGTTATCTTGCATGTCTATTTATATCTATCAAAGTGTTTATTGAATTGGAAAGTTGTTGTTTTTTTTTTAAATTTCTGTTTCAATACTATGATCATCAATTAAAATTCATATCTTTCTATTAAGTTTCATCTCTACCTTCACATGGTTTTGTAAAATTCAATCCTACTTTGGTTATATAAGAGAAGTCTGAAAATAAATTTAACAAAAAGTTTTCATTGTTTTCTTTTAAAACCAAGGTTCAAAAATGTCCCCAAATAATTACCATTTGCTTTTTTTATATTGCTGTATCTCAGCACCAGTATGTGGGGTTTTTAACATTTTGTCCATGCTCCCAATAATCACTGAAGTTATTTTTTGCTTTAACTATTTCTATTGCAGGTAGTTCTATAGTTTATGGGAAGATATAAAGCAGTGAAAGGCTCTTTAAAATGTTTCTAATTTTCTATCATTAAGAAGTACTGTGAATTTTCCTCTTTCTTACAGACGAAAATTATCATTCCCTCCAGCCTTCTCCTTTTATTCAAAACCTCTTTGGAATAACAGCAATTTATAGGGCAATTAATAAAATCTACCAGCATCAGTAAATCAAAACAAAGAAGCCCACACTCTGTGTGTGCTGGAAAAATGGAGAAGAGTTACAATTTCCTATTTTGACCATCTTGTTTGGTTAAAACTACAGAGCAATCGAATAATTTTGTTGCTGTTGGCTCTGCCCAGCTGCAAAATCTTACCTCATGGGCAAGTGCCGCTGTATCCTAAAGTTTCACGGGCCTAAGCAGCAGAATTAGGGTTTGATTTAGGGGGGGAAGTTTTAAGTCTATTTTTGAAGGAATGTATCCAAATAAATTATCCAAAATGCATTCTGCAGTGTCTCACTCTGCTTTTCTTCTCCATTTGCCACTAAAAGATTTCTTGCAGTTCCCTAAGATCTTCCCTTTTCTGCTTGTAGGTCAGTGCAGTTCAAATTCAAGTTAATGATTGTTCATTACATCCAGGAGCAAATGGCTAGTGAAAAGCAGTATAAGCTTCTTCTTAGATAGTTTTTATATTCCAAAGGAAACTACACAGAATGACTTGCCATGCTGCCATTTGTCACATCTTATTACCTTAGCTACACCATGGTAACTTACAGCAAGGATGTGACTAACAGTAACCACATGTAATGCTACACAGTACCATCTTGTCTGCTAAGGAAATTTAACAAGGCATGGTTTCCAGAGATCAAAACTTTTTTTTTTTTTTGTAATTGCATATTTTAATGGCTAGAAGACAGAAGTGGGGAGCCTTTAACCCATTAAGAATCATCTTGTGTTCTTCAAAGAGTTCAGTGCTATTGCATCTCCTGTCCATATATGCAATCTGTTTGATATGGCAAATTAACAGTTAAAAATAGAAGAAAATCTGAAGCCTGATCGTGCTCTTCTTTTCATGGAAGTCAGTGGGCAAACCTGTGCAACTTCACTGAAAGATCAGAATCTCATCAGTCTTAAATCTAGCAGATCTGTAAACCTGAAATAATCTTTCTTGCTTCAGGTCTTGGAATCATGGAGCTGGTATGATGTGAGACCACTATAGACAATATATGATTCCAAAGTGAGAAGGATCCTCAGATTAATTAATACACTAACCCAAAGGATCACTTGGTCCTTATGTTAACTGCTGTTCCATGAATATGTAGCAAAGAAAAATGGTGTGATATTAAACCTAAATATCTAAAGTACTCCTACCTCTGTCTTCTAAGCTTGCTATTTAATATGAAACTTGGTTGACTGTCAGAACCTAAATAAAATCAGGATAACTAAATAATTTTAAGTACTGTAAAATTGGTCATACTTTCTGATAGAGTTAAACTGTTGCTATTGATGTATAAAGAGGATTGAAAAGACAGCTCTTGCAGCATGGAAAGACATACATTGAAGACGATTGGCATGTTGAGAAGAAAATGGCATAAAAACACCTACTACTAGCTACTTACAATTTCCCTTTGTATATTTAACTTTTCTCAGATATAAAACCACAAGAATTTTGTTATAAACCTTATGTTTTATGCAAAGTATGAAATAATGAGTTTCACTGCAAACCAGCTTCATTTTACATATATAAGCTATGGAGAGTTTCTAATCAGCAATTAGTCCTGTTTTCAGGCTTCGTAGTCACTAAGATTCCTAGACTTGTGTAAAACTTGTCTGGCCAAAAGAATCACAAGGAAAACAACAATATTGCAGATGTGAATTCAAACTTATATAGAAACAATTAGTACAGTTCTTACAGCCTATCCATGCTGTTCCTTTTATAATTTCATTTAGGTATTAAAGGAAATCTAAAAGAATTAGAGCTTAGAAAATTAAATCTTAAACCAAATTCACAGATCAGGGTTTTGACTTTTCAGAAAGTAAAAATATTCAGCTACCCTGTTTTTATGTCACCACCATTGTTCACTTCAGGCCAGAACAGCATTTCCAGGAAAAAGAAGTGACAACTCATATTCTGTCATGGAAGTTTTAAAGTGTTTTCTGATTTGTAAGGGAACATTTTATACTTTTCCTTTCTTCTTAGCTAATCCACATAAACATTGACTGTATTAATAATGTGGACATAATTCTCACTTTTGAAAATTTCTGCCCCACTCTGCCTTAGTCAGGAAATTCCAAAAAGGATCAACACTTTTGAGTACCTCTTATCCCTCAGCTAATAAGTTTGCATTTTATTTAGGTAACTTATATAAAGAAAGAGAAATTAAATTAGATCAAAGCTGTACTATGTGAAAGGGTATTTTGGTAGGTGAACAAATGGTATGACTGACTTAAAGTGCCCAAAATTTCCTTCCTACATATTTAGAAAATTGTTTCTTCCTCTTTTTGCACATCAGCTTCTCTTTTGAAGTCATGCCTTATTTGCTTTTTTCTTTCTAAGATCCTATAATTTAATGGAGGACAGAAGAGAATACTTTAATCTTTGGATTATGTTCCATAATTTATGTTACATGAGGAGCATATTAACTTATGCTGTCGTCGCCACTTGGTACCCTGTGTCTAGTTCTGTCTGATGTGGATTAAAGTTCAGTTTTGAAGTATTTTGGAGAACTCTTCACAGATCTCTGGAAGTTTTTCTGGTTTTTGTCTTAACTTTGCAAGATTTCTTAGTTCTTTTTCACAGAGAATTATCTCCTGTGATGGCATTTTTTTATTGCACTGGTTTTGTCTGGGAGATAATTTTCTTCATAGTAGCACATACAGTGCTATGTTTTGGATTTTTTACAAACACACATGACAACACACTTTAGGTATTGTTGAGTAGCACTCACAGAGCATCGAGGCCTTTTCTGCCCCTCACACCACCCCATCAGAGAGGAGGCTGGGGGTGTGCAAGAAGCTGGGAGGGGACACACCCAGGAGAGCTGGCCCCAGATGACCAAAGGGATATTCAGTCTCACATAATGTGGTGCTAAGCATTAAAAGCTGGGAGAAAGAGGAGGGAATTGAAGAATTATGGCACTTGTCTTCCCAATAAACCATTATGCATGATGGAGCCTTGTTTTCCTCAACATAGTTGAACAGCTGTAGATGAGAGGCAGTGAGTGAATTCCTTATTTGGTTTTACTTGTGGATGCAGCTTTTGCTTTATCTATTAAACTGTCTTTATGTCAATCCATGAGTTTTCTCCCTTCTGCCCTTCCAATTCTCTCCTTCATTCCATTGTGGAGGTGAGTGAATGGCTGCGTGGAGCTTGTCTGCCTACCAGTGATGATCCACAAGAGTTAGTCACATTAGATGGTCATGCAAATAAGATAGAAATAAAATTATTCATGAACAGTATAAGTGAATCTAGCTTAAACTGATACTTCTCCCCAGTATATTCCAAGATTCTCATCATTTATTGCTTTACTGAAATAGCATTTTTCAAAAGTGAGTAAACTTGCAAGGTAAAGAAACAGAGTGGAGGGCACAGTCAGCGTCATGCAAGGTTTACATAGTTCACATACCAGGTATTATTCAAGTATCTTGAACTGAGTCTTCTGAGATGTAATAGAAGGGTTAGAATGTATGGAGCTCACAGTTGGCAATGGCACATTTGAGAGTCTCTGGGTAAGAATCAAGGGGCAAACAAATAATGTGGGTGTCATAGTGGGATTCTACTATAGACCTCCCAGCCAGGAAGATGATGCCAACAAATTATTCTTTGAGAAACTAAGGGAAACTTCTAAGGCAACCACGCTTGTCCTTATGGGGGACTTCAACTTGCCAGAAATTAATTGGGAACATCATATAGCTGGTACAACCTGGACCAGAATAGTCCTAAAAAACCTGGATGATAACTCTATGGAACAGGTCCTAAGGAAGACAACTTGGAAAGATGCTCTCCTTGATCTGCTTCTTGTCAACAGAGTGGATCTTGTGAGTGAAGTGGAGATTGGTGGCTGTCTTGGCCACAGAGACTATGAGATGATTGAATTTAAAGTCTCTATTTACAGGAGAAAAAGGTGCCAGCAAAACCTCACCTCTGGACATGAGGACAGCAGACTTCAGGCTTCTCAAGGAATTAGTAAGTAAAGTCCCCTGGGAAAATGTTTTTACAGGTGCTGGGGTCTAACAGCTGTGAGGGGGAGCCGGGTCCATCTACTTCCCCAGGCTTCCCGGGGTATGGAGGGGATTGCGAAATCCCCTCCGTGGTCAGGAGTAAGGACATGCAGCACCCCAAGGTAGTGAGGTCATAGAAAAAGCCTTTAATTACTTGACTCAAGGGTATTTAAACACTTCAGGCGGTGTTTGGGAGGTAGGATGTTATTGGGTAAGGGTTCAGGGGGAGTGGTGTGGTTTGGGGGACACAGGGGCCAATAACGGAACAGAATAACCAAAATCCAGTGGAAACCCAGGAATGGGGAGTGACTGGTGATACATCTAATAAGGTCAGGAGGGGGGAGGGCTGAATATCCGGGAAGAAAGGAACAGTCTATGTTCACATATGTGGGGTTTCTATGGGTTACAATATAAACAGGGGAAAACCGGTACATAAAAGACGCAGGTAATGCTGGATTATAAAGTCTCTGGTCCCTTGGAAGTTGTCACAGTGCTGGTCTTGTTTCTAGTGATTTCTTTTTCCATGATATGTAGTCCGATGTGTCTCTGTTTTCCACGATGTGTCTGTTTTGCATGTGTGGTGGCAGAAGTCTTTCCCAACAGGGGTCCATCAGTGCTGGTCACTTTTCAAACATCACCTCCTAAGGGCAGAGGAGCAGGCAATTCCCAAAAGTTGGAAGTCAAGCAGGCAAGACAGAAGGCTGGCTTGGCTGAACAGAAATCTTCTCTTGGAAATAAGGCAGAAAAGGAAGGTATATGCCCAGTGGAAGCAAGGTCAAGTGACGTGGGACAAATGCAGGGATTCTGCTTGCCACTGTAGGGAGAAAATCATGCAGCCAAAGCTCAACTGGAGTTGAAGCTAGCCAGGGATGTGGGAAAAAATAAAAAGTTTTTCAAATACATTAATGTCAACAGAATTCTTGTCAGACAGAAAATAATGTCAGGCAGAATAGAAATATCATTGTACTGTTACGGGATAAGGATGGTCACCTCACAAACAGGGACAGAGACAAGGCAGAGGTGTTTAACGCTTCCTTTTCCTCTGTCTTCAACACAGATGATGACCCAAGAGTGTCTCAGTGTCCTGAGCTNTCTATGGGTTACAATATAAACAGGGGAAAACCGGTACATAAAAGACGCAGGTAATGCTGGATTATAAAGTCTCTGGTCCCTTGGAAGTTGTCACAGTGCTGGTCTTGTTTCTAGTGATTTCTTTTTCCATGATATGTAGTCCGATGTGTCTCTGTTTTCCACGATGTGTCTGTTTTGCATGTGTGGTGGCAGAAGTCTTTCCCAACAGGGGTCCATCAGTGCTGGTCACTTTTCAAACATCACCTCCTAAGGGCAGAGGAGCAGGCAATTCCCAAAAGTTGGAAGTCAAGCAGGCAAGACAGAAGGCTGGCTTGGCTGAACAGAAATCTTCTCTTGGAAATAAGGCAGAAAAGGAAGGTATATGCCCAGTGGAAGCAAGGTCAAGTGACGTGGGACAAATGCAGGGATTCTGCTTGCCACTGTAGGGAGAAAATCATGCAGCCAAAGCTCAACTGGAGTTGAAGCTAGCCAGGGATGTGGGAAAAAATAAAAAGTTTTTCAAATACATTAATGTCAACAGAATTCTTGTCAGACAGAAAATAATGTCAGGCAGAATAGAAATATCATTGTACTGTTACGGGATAAGGATGGTCACCTCACAAACAGGGACAGAGACAAGGCAGAGGTGTTTAACGCTTCCTTTTCCTCTGTCTTCAACACAGATGATGACCCAAGAGTGTCTCAGTGTCCTGAGCTGGAGGACCATGACTGTGAGAATGATCAACTCCCAGTGGACCCTGAAACTGCAGGATCTGCTGTTCCAGCTGGATCCCTACAAATTTATGGGGTCTGATGTGATGCATCTCAGAATCCTCAAATAGCTAGCTGATGTCATCACAAAACCTCCCTCAATGATTTTGAGTGCTCTTGGGAATTTGGAATAGCCCCACCTGACTGGAAGCCATAAAATTTCTCAATTTTCAAGAAGGGCAAGAAAGAGAACTCCAGAAACTACAGGTCTGTCAGTCTCACTTCAGTGACTGGTTATGGAGAAGATTAGACTGGGAAGTATTGAAAAACTTCTGAAGGACAAAGCAGTCATTGATCACAGCCAGCACAGCTTCATGAGAGGAAAGTCCTGCTTATCCAACCTGATTTCATTTCATGTCAAGGTAACCCACCTAGCTGATCAGGGGAAGCCAGTTGATGTCATCTTTTTGGATTTCAATAAAGCTTTCAATACTGTCTCTCACAGGATCCTCCTGGACAAAATGTCCAGCACACACAGCTGAATAAACACTCCAGGTGGTGGGTGAGCAATTGGCTCACAGGTCGAGCACAGAGGGTAATAGTGAATGGGGTGACATCAGACTGTTGACTTTTCACTAGTGGGGTTCCACAGGGCTCCATCTTGGGCCCTGTGCTCTCCAACATCTTCATAAATAACTTGGATGTGGGAATGGAAGGGATACTAAGCAAATTTGCAGACAACACAAAACTGTAAGGAGCTGCGGACTCCCTTGGAGGCAGGGAGGCCCTGCAGAGAGACTTCAACAAATTAGAAGACTGGGCAATCACCAGCCATAAGAAGTTCAACAAGGGAAAGTCCTGGATTCTGTACCTGGGATGGGGCAACCCTGGATGTTTATACAGACTGGGGAATGAGATGCTGGAAAGCAGTGCCATGGAAAGGGACATGGGGGTCTTGGTCAATGGAAAGTTGATCTGAGTCAGCAGTGCCCTGGCAGCCAGAAGGGCCAACCATGTCCTGGGGGGCATCAGGCAAAATATCTCCAGCCGATCGAGGAAGGGGATTGTCCTGCTCTGCTCTGCACTGAGGTGGCCTCACCTTGTGTGCAGTTTTGGACACCACAGTATAAGAAGGATATTAAGCCATTAAGGAGTGTCCGAGGGAGAGCAACAGAGATAGTGAAGGGCCTTAAGGGGAAACTGTATGAGGAGGCACTGAGGTCACTTGGTGTGTTCAGCCTGAAGAAGAGGATACTGTGGGGACACCTCATTGGAGTCTACAACTTCCCTGTGAGGGGAAGAGGAGGGGCAGGCATCGATCTCTTCTCTGTGGTGACCAGTGACAGGACCCAAGGCAATGGCCTGAAGTTGTGTCAGAGAAGATTTAGGCTGGATTTGAGAAAAAAGTTCTTCACCAAGAGGGTGGTTAGGCACTGGAACAGGCTCCCCAGGGAAGTGGTCACAGCACCAAGCCTGACAGAATTCAAGAAGCCTTTGGATGGTATTTTTGGGCACATGGTGTGATATGATCCTGGCCCTGTACAGGGATCATCATGTGCAGGGCCAGGAGATGGACTTGATGATTCTTGTAGGTCCCTTCCAACTCAGCGCATTCTCTAAGTCTGTTAATGCAGATTTTTATGACACCACAAATACCCACCTCCAGGGTATTTCATTCTTCTTGGAAAGATACTTGGTGTGAGGATTCTACATGCTTTAATAAAGGCAACCTGCTGTTGCTCCTACATCACAAAAGGAGACTTAACATCTCACTACTACTTTGGAACACATGAAATTTCAGATGAATGTCATTCGATGGCCTAACTTACAAGAAAAATTTAACTGTGAATTCAGTAAGGTCTTTGGAAAACTAACTCCACCCTGTCTGCCTCCAATAGGTCAGTAATAGTCCTCTTTATTTATTTTGTTCCATCACCTTGTTAACCATTGCAGTATTTACAATACAAAGGGGTTGTTTTCAATTCATGTCACTCTGCATTACATGCTAGAACCATACTTTAATTATATTCAGATTTCAGGAGAAGATAATGCAAATGAATGGAAATTGTAGAGTTTTGGTTTAAAGTCACCTGGTTGTTGATTTGAGAAGAAAGCACTTCACCTTTTTATAATTTCTAGATATTTTATTATTATTATTGGGTAAATATAATTTGAAGTATCAGATTGTTTATAATTAGTTTATCCTACCTAGATTGCATGAAAGTAAGTTTTCATTAATTCATAGTAGAGGATATTATGTCTCTAAGATTCCATTTCTGTCATAATTAAGGCTTTTCTTTGTATTTTTAGTTGGGATTATTGATGGAAGCTGAGGAACTGACAAAACAACAAAGGAGAGGAGTCTGATAACATCACTAAATTTCACTAGTCTTGAACCTTATCCCTCTGTAAACTTTAGTGATCTGTTGGATAAGAATTCTATGCATGAGTAAGTTTGTAGAGTAATTGCTTAATCCAACAGGAGAAGTTTAGTGCTATCTTGGGCATATGCAATACCAAATATTATATTTTAATAATGACATCATAAATGGGAAATAATGAAGAACGTGTCATAAGCTGTTGTCTAAGTAATAGAGCTTGTAAAGACATTTCTTAAATGAAAGTTGTTCGGAAGTTCACGTCTCTCACTATCTACGAAGGCTGGAAATCCGGTGTAGCTAATTTAGGTTCAGGTTTCTTTGGGTTACTTGTCTTGCTTTGACCTAAAGTAAGGTGAACTAATTTCATTAGAGCTATTTGAGTTATTTAGAGGAAACTTTTTTTTTAATTATTCTACACTACAAAAATTCTTTCCACACAGAATAAACTTCACTGCATGCAGTATTAAATTGTTCTCATATAGAAATTATTTCTATTGAGGCGGCCCACCTAAGCTTGGAAGAAAGGAAAAAATATCATTGTATGTTTTTATTTGTATGTTTCTGGGGCAAAAATTGTAATTACAGTAGAAAGCTCCTCTTGCATGTAAAACTGGCCATGGTCTATTTGGTAAAGGCAAAAAGAGGGTTAAGCTGCTCTTAAATGCTGTTAATTGGAAACAGGGGCATTACAAGAAAGCACAAATCAGGAATTCAAATGAGCGAAAAAACCCAAACAACCCTACTGCAGTTTTTGTTTATTCAACAATATTGTAAATAGGAATCTGACACCATCAGTGTTGCATTTCACCAGTTATCTGATAAACCAAAACAAGAGACACATTGGCACACTGGGTAGTCCTGTCAGTCACCATTAACTAGCGCACAAATAGCTCCACAGGGTACCCAGACTATTCAGATATATGGTTTAATCTGATGGGAAAGAAACATTTTTTAAATTAATCTTTTAAATAAGTGCATTTAAAGAAACATTTCAGTCCATTAAGCTAGGCCTCAAATTTAAGTCTAATAGATTACTGACATTTTTTCTAACCAAATTTTAATAATACATAGACTTTTGTTTTGGTTTAACTTTCATAAGTGGCTTTTCAAGGAAAAGAGGTCTGCAGAAAAAAATCCAGAAGGCGAGTAAAACTCTTCTACCTACGCTTCTTTGCGAGGGGGAAAAAAAAAAAAAAAAAAAAAGAAGAAGAATTTGGGTAACTTGGTGATGTGAGTGGATCTCAAATCCTGTTACTGTGTTACTGAAGGGAACTACAGGGAAAAAGTGTTAGGCATAAGATGACTGCGTGTCCATAGGGTCAGGAAAAGAATTCAATTTGTAAAAGTTTTTTTCTAAGTGAACCTTGAACTTTCATTGTTCTATTTTTGCTCTGTGTTGTAAACTACATTGGTTTATTGGATGATCTTAAATCTATTTTTCTTCATGTGCTAAACCTTTTTTTTATTTCTGTTTAATCCTGAGAATTTTATAATTTAGGATTTGCCCCTCGGTGATTTTAGATGTTAATAAAGATATTTTAAAGGGATTTCTGGATGCAGATTGCATTTTTTCAAGGAAAGCTTGTAACTATTAGTAAGGAATTACTGCTTACTCTAAATTAAAAAACAAAATAAAACCTAATACTAACTGAATAATATTCCTAAATTGAAATGTTTGATACTAATTAAATAAATGCTAGAGAAGAAAATTACTAGATTAACTTCAAGACTACACACTTTATTTCCATTTGCCGTATTTAATTATCAAACTGAAGGCACTTTCCATTGAGATTAATATAGTGTTCTTTGAAAACCTTCTGTTAGCAAAAATTTCCCATTGAGCAATAAGCACTGATATAATTAAAGTCATAGAAAGATTAACTCAGACTGGCTTATGATGGACAGTTTAACTTTCAGTTACATATATATATATTTATGTATATATATGTCTATGCGTCAGACCTTTCAGAAAGCAGGTCTACATGACACAAAACACCAGTAGAGGCTTGACATTGTCACATTTACCATTTTTAGTGTCAGTGGGTGATTCTAGCTATGACTAACCAAGTGCAGGTATGTAATGACCTGAAGTAAACATGATGATAAATAGAGCAGGATGATACGAACATTTCTGTGAGCTTTATGCTATCCTGTTATTACCAATAAATTGCAATCCTTATATATGAAATTTTGTCATTTATAAAGAATTAAAAAAAAAATCAAAAATAACCCATCCTACAATGCTTAAGAAAGCAGAGTTTTAAAACACTTTCACAAACTATAAGTACTATAGGCCACGTCGATGCTTTTGGTAGAGTACCACTTCAATAAAACAATTTTTAATGTGATAATGTGATTCTAAATAAATAGTTAGATAAATAGAAGTAATTAAAGTCTCTATCTCTCCTCTGAACTATATATACTTTCTCATGAGATCAAAAAAATAATAAAGAATTAGAATTCTATATCTAAATCAGATTACAGTACTTTGAATCCTGTTATCCACTGCTGTATTCTCCTCCATAATGCTGTCAAGTAGGAATAATTATACAAAAAATCTGCTTTAAAATTCCACAGGGCATTAGCCATAGCATATGGTTTTGAATCTGGGTAGACTATTCCTTCATTTCAAACTAAAGTACTATATGGTATAGATTTAGAGCAAATATTGCTGCCTACAGTATAAAGCATACCCATTTATAGCTAGAAATTGCATAAAGACCCTTTATACAATATATTTTTTTATTATTCCATAAGAGTGAGTAGTAATTTTACAGTCTAATAAAACAGCAATGGTATTCCTCACACATGTATGACCCAACAATGCTGAACATGTTCTTTTCCTGGCATCAGCTGAAATTAATTTAAATTTCTCATTAACAAGCACACTAACATAAACCAAATCCATAATGTTAAAAATTGGTTTTCTAGCAAATAAATAAGATCTTTTGCCCAGTGATGATTAATATTCTCGGTATTTTTTCCTGCATCTCAGTGAATTTAATAAGTAACCATTGCTCTGGAACTTATTGATTATGAGGTCTTTTCATACCAAAATTATAAAAAAACCCCAACAAATACTGCTTTTAATCAAAGCCACATTTTATCTCCTTTTCTATTCTTCAAATTTCAGTAACACATACATTGGAAAGGAATGTGGATGTTTATTGAAAGAACAAGTTTTGTTGCTTTCGTGTTTTCACTTTGAGTCCTCTTAATTATTTGTGTATTACAAGGTAAAGTAGGTCATAGTACAATGTTGGTTGCCCTGAGTGAACAAGAGAACAGAAATATGCAAATCCCTGATTTTGCAGTGTAATCTGACTGGGTGATCACTGAGGTCACTGTCAGTGGTCCAGTGCTGGCCCATGAATCTTTAGAGCACAGTATTTGCATTGTTTTCAGTTGAATCATTTAAAAGTTATACATGCTGGTATGTGAGAAAGTGTGGCGGTCAGCAGTGTTTTGGAAGTCCATGAGTTAGATAATAGTTGTGGAGAAAAGAAAAATAGTCCTAGTTAAAATTTCACTGGGAAAGGCCAGGAGAGCTATAGCATAACCAGAGATAGTAAATCCTTCAGTGGATTTGTGTCATGTTATAGCTACAATAATAATTACACTTGACCCAGACAACAGCATGAGGTTGTCTGTGGCATCATATTAATGGTGACTTGTCCTTAGTAGTAGTAGTGTTCTATATACTGTATAGAAACAGTATGCAAGCAGTTCTGTGTCTTTACAACTCTCTTACATCACAGCTTATCTACCCAACCCAATTCTTTCAAAAGTAACTAGTCAGTTGTTGGGGAGATGTATCCTAGTTTTGCTTGAAGGGATGAGGAAGGAAAGTCAGGAAAGTGTATTGTGAACTCTTGCATAATAGCTGAAGGGAAGGAGTGCTGACATTTTGACAAAGATATCTTTTGTCCAGAGTCCTCAGAAGTTGGATAGCCATCAGCAGAAACAATGGACCTGATTGCTTTATCACCCTCTGAAGATTGAGATGACCTCACTACCATTCATTGGAGTGGTAGAAAACGATGAAGAATAAACCTTGCAAAAGCATTTTCTTCAGATTTTCCAGTGTAACAGTATAATTTTGGCCAAGACATTAGAAACAACAACATGACACATTAATTCCTGTCTCCTCAAAACCTGTGTTAAGCCGTATCTCTAGGATTTGATTCATCTGAATTGGTTCTATTTTGGCTATGCATATCAGTAGAGACTGAACACCTGGGCCAAATTTATTCCATGATAAAGTGAGGGCATGGTCTAAAATAGGTCAGGCAAACCCTGCCTTACAGGTTCTGATTTTCGTCCGTTAATTAGAGAGGTGTTTAATATTATTAACTCAGGTATAGGAGTGCCTGAAAGTTGGCAGAACTTAGACCTTACCATCAGCTAAGTGTCCAGAGCCACCAACACACTCTCCTTCAGGAGGCCACAATACTTTTTGGTGATTTGTGCATATATGAAGGAAATAATTTTTGTTTCCTTTTCTTCTTTAATCTGTAGTCTGTGCCAAAGGAAGGAGGAAGAGGGACAGCAAGGATAATACCTCTTCTCAAAGCTGATGATAGAATGGAAAATCCATTCTTTTTATTTTTTTTAATAGGGTTTTTAGGTAAATCATATTCCCATATCAATTGTAAATGCTCTGAATCCTTATCACTTTGCTGTAGTTTCACTCTACCTGTATTTCCGTTTAAATGCTCATAGAAGAACATTTGTATCACTCTTGGAAAGTGGCTTTGGGCTAAAACAGGCAGTCTCCCACCATATTCCTCCATAAATTGCAAAGGAATTTTTAATGCATCAGTGATGCAGCAGCGAATATTTTGTCCCCTGTTAATTGCCCACATTTTCATAACTACCATATGACTTCTTTGACAGATCATCTGTCTCACTGAAGGCTTAGAGGAAATGTGTTATTTAATAACTTTACTGCACTCATTTCTGATGTGCAAGATTTGCTTATTACAAAAGAGAAAGAAATATATGAACTGACAAGCAAAAGTCTCATTCTTAAAGTCACATATTGTCTAATTCTGGAACCAATGCATACTAGTACGGATACTTAAAATGTACTTAATGACACACAAATGTTTCAAAATCCTAAAGTAATAGTTTTTAAGACACGTATTGGAAACACTGACAAACTAATTCAAAGTGCTTGTTATTCATAAGCCAGCTTTACCTTAACCTTACAAAAAAATTCTTAATTCAATTAACTTGATCAACCAAACTCAAGCTATGAAGTTCTTTTGGACAGAGGTACTACTTAATTACATTCTGATTTACTATATTAACTTGATGTCACATACTGTAAGGCCAGTCTCAAGCTGCTTTTTAATTAAAAGGAAAAATATGCAGACATGAAATTGGTTGTGTAGATCAGATCTGTTTAATTTAACTTCATGGCTTTGTCACATCATTTTCCTTCTTTGAAGCATGCTGGGTATGTGTAGTTTTCCTTCTATAACAGAGGTGATTCGTAATAATAGAGTGAGGGAGATGGTTTTTGGACTGTTTCTTCCCTCAGCTCTGTCTGTCTTCACATCATCACATTTCCAGGAAGAAGAATTGGCTGAAAAATGACTCTGAGTAAGCCCTGCTTAGTGCTTTTTCAGTGTAAAACTTAAAAGTGACATTACGGTATCAGGCAGCTGGGGGTTTTTGCTTTTTTTTTTCCCCTGCCCTTTTTTTTTTTCTTTTCTTTTTTTTTTTTTTTTAACTCCTGGCCAGATGCAAGGGCAATGATATGAAGCTGAAAGAAACCACAGCTCAATCGTCTGCCTTCCACTTAATTTTTCATACAAATTTGAGGTCAGGTTGTGGCCTGGTAACCAGTGAGGTGTATGTAACATTAGAACAGTAATTCTCTGAAACTGATTATGAAGAGAATCCAGGAAGAATGGACAGGAGCCTGCTCTTGGTTAAACTAAAACAAGATTCAATCTATTATGTGCCGGACCTCTTCAGACTTATAGTATTAAGTAAATGCAGAATCCATCAGTCGATCACAATGACCCAGTTATGTTAGACTTTCAAGAAAATTATCTTTTATGTTCAAGCATATGTCTTTTATTTACTTTACATACTTATATATAGGTTGTGTGTGCAAAAGACATATCTATATGTATCAGAGCATGCCAATATCACATGTGCTGCCACATGTTTCTGACTATATAATAAAATCATTGTTTATAATAGAAAACTTGTTATTTACACAAACAAATTATAAGTAGAGCAACACTTAGAAAGCTGCCTTTTTTTTTTTTCCCTTCTTTTTGCATTTTGGTAAATATAACACCTCCTTGTGCTTGTTCCTTGTCAAAACATTTATACCTCTCCTATTTAAGAAAATACATATATGTTAGGCTAGAATATTCTTGTGAGGCTTTTCTCATACATTTCTCTATTGACAGAAAAATGTAACAGGTTCTATGTAAATCTACCTTCTATCTAGTCTTATTGCAGTGGTGCAATAAAGCAATTCTAAACTTATATTGTAGGGCTGTCTACAGGCTGGTGGGGACCCCTCAACTAAAATACAAAGATTCATGATGCACATTCCAGTGTGAAATGAAATGCAGCAAAATTTGCCTTTTTTTTTTTATTTTTATCTTTTATCATTGTATCAAATGGGCCAAAAATTCTGCAAATGAGAGAATTATAATCCTATTTTCCATTTTCCAGAAGTCCAGGTGGTAAAATCATCCTTCCAATAGTAACCAATTCTTTGTTATTCTACTGCACAGAAACAAAAGGGGTCCTGCTATTCTGCACTGTTTTGATTCCTTTTCAAGACTTAACTCTAAAATTTCATGTTTCAGTGTCAGTATGAACTGCGTAATAATGATTCCTACATGATTCTTGAGCAACTAATGCTGGGAGATACGAATCCCTTTTTAAAATCATTCGGTGAGTTAAAAATGGAAAAGTAGATCATATTACAGGAGACATTTTAGATTTGTGTTAAATCAGACAGTTTCTTCTATTGTGTTAAATAGAAGAAACTCCAATGCAGTATTTCCTGACTTTTCCACCCCTTCACTGACCATATTTTAAATAAAATTGATTTTACATTGCTGCCTGTTCACAACATCATTTAAGGCCAACGAAACACTAAAAGGTCAAGGAAGATCTCAGAAAAGTAACCTTGATAATATGCAAGATAAATTTACTGCTTGTAATAGAGTCTTATATTTATTCTACTCAGTTACAGCAAGGCTCATTCAACAGACTAATTTTTATAACAAAATTAAAGATAGTGAAAAAACAAAACTGGCTGACAAAGTACCATAATTTTTTAGTGACTTCTCTGAATGAGTGCTCAGAAAGCAGAAAACTGACAGTGTTAGATAATATTCATTCCTCTGTCAATGCCATAGTGACAGTGGTTTTATTGCAACCATATTCCCAGCCTCACTTAGCAAAACTTCAGTGTTGCTGAAATAATTTTGAATTTTACCATTAATTTATGTGAGGCTTTCAGTTCCCCCTTTGGGATTTTAGTACAGTGGGAATGTTGTTGACATTCATGAAAGGTAGAGATATCAGTTTAAAAAAATAGCCCTTACATTGCAGAAATTCAATAAAATAATGCATCACAGATGAACAGAATACCTCAAAAAGAGCAAATAATTTCCTGTTTAGATATTAAAGGGAGACCTAGCTTTTCCAGTACTTTAAACAATGCTTCATATAAACTTTATAAAGGTATAGCACATTCAACTTGTGAAAGTAGTGTGTTTTATGCAAAAATAAAAAAGTCCTGAGATTTAATAGCTCACTAATATTTTCACATAATTTCTTGCTGTTGCACACTTTGCTTCAGTTCTGCATGATACTTTCCGCTTTTCTTGTCGAACACTAAATGTCCAGGAACACAACCAAAAAATTGCATCTGTTACTTGCAATTTTCTCAGTCAAACTCTGAACTCTTTCCTTAACATTTTCAACAATTCCAGCATGTGGTGCTTGAGATAATCCTGAAGCCAGTATGTTTTCCTGATGGCTAGATTTGCCTGTCACTCGTGTTTGCTTACCAGCAGTATCATATGAATGAGGTGAATTTTCATTGGAAGAAGCATATTGAAAACGTGTGTGTATCCCACTTTGTTACATCTGTGTGAAGTTCCCCCCATCCCAATGCAATTGTTTTTACTTTCTTTTAATCTTGCAAAGAAATGTAAAAGTGGAATAACTGACCCCACCTTCAAAGTCGTTGTCAGACACAATGAAGTCATAGGCTTCTGTTTTTAATAATGTCTTGCAAAACACAAAGCATCATTAATCATATTCAGAGGATAAAAGACACACAGATTTCCTATTCTCAAACTCTTCTGAAGCATTGAACTTTTCAGTGTTGTAGATTCACATAGATAACATCCCACAACTCTGCACAGCGAGCCCAATCAGCAAAGGAAATGTGAAACAAAACCATTTTTATTCCAGTATATAAAGACTGACTGGTTTTTATGCAAAGCAAAATAGACTAGAATGGTTATTCCATAATAGCTGTTCAGCACCAGAAAATGTCTGTAAACAGATTCTGTTATTCTCCCTTTGGAGATGAATTCAGTTAAACTACACCTAGGAACATAAATAAGGGTGTCCAGGCAAGAAATAAGACAGATAAAAATCATACTGCTGCAATATTCACATTCTGACTTCCTTCCCAAATACTTCCACTGACAGTCCTGTGTTTTATTTGGTTTAGATGAATGGCAGAAGCAGAATTGAACTACAAATTCATCTAAATATTATTATCTATCCAACTGTCCAGACTTTCATATCAAGACAAATTCTGCCAAATATGATTACCTTCAATTTTGAATCAATTTTTTCTGTAACTACAGCCTTAGTTCATTTGCACATCAGGACCTCAGGAAAATAATTTTGCTCTAAAAGGGGGGAAATGTAATAAAACAGTTGAAATTTGACTCTCTCAAACGCAGAGCATGCCAAGTTGGATCCAAATGAAAAAATAGCCATGATGATGTGTTTAAAGATGTTAGTTCACTAAAGTGTTTGAAAATTGGCTTCATTCTGGCTTAAGTTTAAACATGTGCTTAAAATGCTATCATGACTTAGGACTATGTTGTCAACATACATGCAAACTGATAATAAGAAAGGAAATGTATAATACATATAATATATGCTATTCTTATATTTGTCTGATAAGCAAGAAAGACAAGATTGTAACTTGCCTACAGTTGCAGATCATGTTGTCCCAGACAAAAGGAGGAACAATGAGTCTCAGTGCAGTCTGCAGGGTGAAATTCAGGCTATGTGAAAGCCACGTGAGACTTAACACTGATTTTGGAACAACCAAGATTCCACTTTCAGAGTGATACCACTTTGCACTAGCATACATATATCTAGTAAAAGACAGCAGCCAGCCTAGAGAACTGAAGTACAATGTTTTGCAGAGTAGTTGGATGGTATGGAGAGTAGGGTCATTGGAAGTCATCAACAAAGGGTTGAAATAATCAGTATTGGTTTTGAGAAAGATGTAGGGAAAAGCCTCAGAGATATTTCCACAAAATAAATTTTCCTGCCTCATCAGCCAGAAGCTGAGACCTCAACACTCTTAGCCCAGCACCTTGCAGGTCCCATAGACATCAGTGCTCCACACATCCACTGCTTGTTTTCTTTTATCCTCCATTGACCTTCACAGCCTGATCCATCTTCAATGCTTTTTACAACAGGAAAGTGGGTGGGTTGAAGAGACAGATCATTTGGGTTACAGCATCCTACCTGTGTCTCTTCAGGAGAAGACAGACAATCTGTTCTAACCTGCAAGCTATCTTCTGACCATAGTACTGTCTTGAATCAGTTCATGAATATTTTTCCTCCATTTTCATGACAAAAGTAATCATTTTTATAGGAATGATTTTCACTTAGCTTTTGTACAGAAATACATTGCAAACCCTGGTGACTCTGTTAGTGACTTGGTTGAAATTTATGGGTAAAGTAATGTATATATTGATACCTATACATTTGTGTGACCTTTTTACAGTGTACATATTCATATATTTGAGAAAAAGAAAAAAGGAATTCATTCTTCATAGCAGAAAAGTACCTATCATCCGCAGTTTTATGCTACTATTTCTTTGCAGTAACCATTTTCTTTATTAAATTATTTGATTTTACTGTTAAATGGACCTTCCTGCTAACTGATATTTAATAAGGTCATAAAGAATTAGCAGGGAATAGGAAAAGTCCTATTCCATTCAATCTGAAGAAAAACATTTATTCATTGAAATAAAACTTACAGACCAGAAGTATAGAGATTAAGTGAGAAGATTCTACTTAGTACCTCCAAAGACTGAATCTACAAGAAGTTTAATATATTTTGGTTTGGGTGTGTGTAGTCATGGTTTGTTTGATTGAATGTGCTTCTCCACATTTACAGCAACTCTTCTAAACATTGCAAACAGCTTCTACAGGTATCACCAGAATCTATAAAAATCTAGATAGTGGTTTTATAAATAGTTTGTGATTATTCTAAGAAATTATTTTTTCAAAAGCATAGCATTCAGTGACATAAAGGATGCTAATGGAAAGAAAAAAGTAAAAATTTTAGTTGTGGCTATTCTCACTGAAAATCCATTTTTGGGATTGTCTTTATGCATTGAAGTAGTCAATGAACACTGTGATGTATTACTAGGTCAATTTATATAATGGCATCTTCTCAAGATACTTGGAAAGGTACTTCTCAAGGTAATACGTTGACAGACTTGCAAGATATACAAGGCCATATTTATAAGAAACAACCAATAATATATCAATAAGCTAGTTGTATCACTCCTAACAAGCAGGACTAAATGCAAAATAAAACCAGATCATTGTTCTATGTTATCTATGTAATAATTTCTTTTTAACTGAAGTGTATACAGTTTTTGTCTCAAACTCTCCCTTCCTACTGGATGAATGAAGATAAAAAACATATTGCAGGATTACAAAATCAAATTCACAATTATGAGAACTTTAGATGTGATCCAGATTCAACAGCAGACTTTGATTTTTCAATAAGAAATAAATCTGTTTCTGAAAGCCGAATTTCTGGGGAGCTTAGAATGTTCATGGATGTATTGAGGAACTGACTAATTGGGGTGGCTAAAACAGATGGGAAATACTTGAAAGTATTAGACTGTCACTTAGTCTTAAGTGTTTCTTTCTGGAATTTCCCAATGTTCTTAAGGCATATATTAAATTGTTTCTAAGTCAAAATTTCATTTTTCTTTTGGAAATTAACTGGGATTTTTTGAAGGGAGGTGGGGGGTTTGGAGTGGTTTTTTTTTTTTCCATTTGGCTATTGTTAATTTTGTCAAAAAAAACTGTAGAAAAATCTATTTCCATTTTATCTAAAGTAACATTTTCTTCCTCCTGTATTTTTTGGTTAATTCAGCACTCAGGAAACCATTTCTTTGCACCTCATATTTTGAGCTATGAGTGCTTTTGTGATTTTATTTGCCTTGGTATGAAGCGCTCAACATCGTTTTAAGGTCAAACACCAACTCATGTGAAATCATGTGAGCTGCCATATCAAGACTGAAAATCATTCATCACTATTGGTCATCACAATTATATCCTTGTGGTCTGAGTAACAAACCATAGTGTGCATGTAAACATGATGGTGTTTTGCATGTGTGTACACTTGTGTGTGAAGTTGCATAAACAAGCCCAAAGACAAGCACAAACATTGAACATTCTCATTGAGCAGGTGAATATGAACTAGCTTTCTATATTGCTATCCAAATGTACTGTAAGAAACAATTTTGGTTATTCATGGATTGTCCTTAATCAGAGTTTTATTCTTTCTGAATTTTATTGGGATGTCTTTGAGTGTTTTAGAAAATAAAGATGACAAAAAGACTTCCTGAGTCTCCTGACTGGATTTAACCCAAACTATGAGTATTTACTGAGTATAATCAAAAACATAAATGAAGAAGTCATGGCAGAATTTTTTTCTTGGTTATCTTTAAATTGCAAGTTTTCCTCATTTCACCCTACATGAAATTTCCATTTATTTTGGGTTTCAGTATTGTTTCTTACTGAAAAAAATCTGAACAATCATACACTGAAGTTAATGAAGGGTTGCTTTTCCATGCAAAATGCAGAATAGAAATAAGAAACTTGTGTTTAATAAAAAAGCTATTTCTAATCACTTAATAATAATGATGACACAGACAAAATATATGCAATAAAATAAATACTCCAAAAGAATTATTCAAAAGTGAAAGAGTTGAAGTAATGAAGGACAGTAGGATGAAACAAACTATTTGTAGTAAAAACTTGAACTTCAAAAACTTTACTTATTTATTTCACATGACTAGAAAATAGTGCAGACATGCTTTACTGGGGAGCACTGAGATATACTCCTTTTCTCATTAAGATTAAAGATTTACATTCTGAATTCATATTTTGCACTCACTCAACTTTAATAAAGCTATGGGGCACCTCTGACTGTAGCTGTCTTCAGTTGTATTTCAGTCCTTGACGCTGAAAGAAGTGGCCCACACGTTACCCCCATCCTACTCTTCCCTGCCCCACTGAATAGCAAAAGCATTTGTGGCCAGCTGAACTGGGAAACTACTCTGTGCTGACATTACCTTTCATTTTTCCTACAAACTAGATCCGTTCTCCAGTCTGATTTATTGCTCTGGTACACCAGCCCTTGTGACACTGCGAAGGACTAAGACAGTAACGGAAGGAAATGCAGGTGTGGAGAGAAGATGGGAGTGCTCCCTTCACTAGAGGTAACTTTATGCCAGTTTAAAGTGTACACTGAACCACTCCTTCAATGAAGGTTAAGGAATGTCAAAATCAGTTCTGTGAGGCTAAAGATATGAGATCTGCTGCCACCTCTTGTGTTGCTCTGTTGTCAAATGCTACCCATAAACATCAGGGACAAATTATAAAGGTGGTTTCATTCTTACTTGTGAAAAGCTTCTTAAAGTTATATTGTGGCAGGTCCAAAAAATAAGGATACCAGTATGATATGTTTGTGAACTGTTTTTCATCTAGATGAGTTTAAACACTAGCACCTGTACAATACGAAAAACAAAATAAACAGAAAACCAAACCAAACAAACACAAACTCCACCAAAACAAACAAATAAAAAAACCCCACTGCACACCTCACCTGGGAGGATGTAATGATGCCTCTCTAGCCAAAGCACTGAAACTACATAGGTGACTTGGTGAGTGTGGAGCAATAGCGTTATCATTCACAATATCATTACTTTTTTAAATGAGGGATTGTGGAAGGGTTTAAGGGAATAGATCACAGAATCTCATTACTACCCTAAGTTGAATGACAATTTTCATTTCATTGTCCATTTCCCAAACACTGAAAGAAACTGAGATTCAGTTCATGACCAGTGTATTCCAATATGTCATAATATTTCCTAAAATTGACACAAAAAGCCAATAGTGTATTTTAGCCAGTAGTCTAAATAGGGACAATACCTGACTTTACTAGGAGAGAGAGACATATTTCTTAAGAGAGTGAATATTTCTTAAGTTTCAGAAAAGCTTATCTCCTTTTGTTCTTACCTGCACTTTTCCATATACAAAAAAAAGCATGTTTGCAAATAACTTTTGTGGGGGTTTAATGGATATAAATTTGTCAGACCTTTTTTAAACACGTCACAAAAGTCAGTTGTAGTTCGTTACCTTTTTCCTATGGATGTTTGATTACTATTTGCTGATTTCTTTAACCTTGAACCATATAAATCAGTAAATCCTTTCTGGGAACTGAACCATTTAGTAATGCAATGTTGAACATCTGTCTTTAGAAAAACTGTAAATTTATTTTATAAAAAGGCAATTCAGCATAGCTAATAAACATGATTTTATGCTTTTTACTTTTCAGCTGTTTCTAGGTTCTAGAGTGTAATGAATTAGTAACTCTTGAAATCCATTGTAAGGGAATTAGCTACTAAATGCAAAAGAGAAGATTTCTGAATAATGGACTTGTACTTTACAGAAGTTGTTAGGGCGTACATTTCTCATGAGGACCAGAAATCTTTGAGGCTCTGAGTTGTGCTGTACATAATCCTGACATTTTTTCTTAGTTGGTGTAAATATAAATGCACACAGTAACTAGATTGAAGCATGTTTCCACAGCTGATATTTAGCTCTACAGCTGTGTTTTGAATACCAGTTCTCTCTATACCCTCATATCATTAATTACATACCAGATTTCCTAAAGAAACTGATAATAGATGAGAAGTAAATAATAAGTGAGGTACCACAACTGAAAGAGTGTCTAGACTTTTATAATCAATGGAGACAAATAATCATATCCAAAGTGTGAAACATCTCATCCTGTGGGAGGTACTTGAAACAAGTTGATAAATTCTGCTGTGAAATCCTTTTTCATTCTTTAGATAGTTTGAGGCAAGTATGAGCAGTCCAGCTCTACACCAGTGTCTGAAATATGGGCACCTACCGTTAGATGATGTGGATTTCTCACTCTGTTGAGAACACACCACCCTCAATTCAGTATTGGAAAAGCATTAACCTTCAGTGGAAGCAGCTAGAGTTACAACAAGAATCACTTTTCCTCAATCCTCTGGCTTCAGTTTTTTTACTCAGGCTTCTTCCACCAAATGCATTTATTTTAATTTTACAAGTAAATACCCTTTAACCATGATAAAAATAATTTCAAATATTATTCTTCTTTTTTTTTTCTGGCACCATGAATAGACTACTTTTGATGTATGCTGGTATTTCTAAGGAATCTTGTAATTTCTCTTCATATTATTGTAGGTGTCAGTGTTTTGGGCTTGTCTGGGTTAATAATCTTCCCAGTCTTCAGGAGCATTAACCTGAATTTGCTGTCTGTTTTCCCAGAGGTGAGACATCAATTACATGCATTCTAACCAGAATAAGAGGATGATTTAGGGCATTAACACTTCCTTTCCAAAGTGGGAGCACCTGCTGAGTGCTCAGTGGTAAATGTGAAATGGAGGAAAATGTCAAAATATTTGCGGGGTACATACTTTAGGTAACTACCTATCTTGGGCTGTCCATTAGGCTTAACTGTGATTAGAGTGTGAGTGGCTATCACTGTCCTTAATTCGCTAAGAAAACATGAATTCTAATTAGCTTCAGGCAAAATTAGAAGTCTCCCCAGAGGGGTTCTAGGTCCACATGTAAGTTCCCAGTGGGATACAGCATGAACATCCTCCAGCCTCGTAGCAGGAGATACCAAAATCTTGTAGCAAGCTGGAGGCGAGCTTTACTAAAAACATCTTTAACCCACTGCTGTGCCTTTAGTACCACAAATAACAACACATGGTGTCCATTTTTTTATAAATTCTGGTTTTGGCTTGTTAAAAGTCCAAAGGATACTTTATGCTAATAACAACATCATGGGCTCTGTCTTCCCAAGCTTTACTGAGGACTCACACAGGAAAAATTCCCACAGACTTGGATAGGTGATCTGCCTTTGAATATTGGGAAAAGTTACTCAAATGACTAGTCCAAATTTTCAGATTATCTATAAAAGCTTTCTCCCTGCATTATTCTAAACAATGTCTTAACAAACAATTCTGAATTTGAGTCTAAGTTCGTCTTTATCAAAGAATGCTGAGATCTGGCATTGCCTGGGATTTTAGCTGTAATGGCTAGTTACTTAATGGTTCTTTAAATTTAGTGATTCAAATAGTGTTATTTAATCCTACTTTTGGAATTAAACTATTTCCCCTTCTTCATTGAGGTCTGGAACTCTTCCCTTAATTTTTAGTCTTGACCTATCAGAGCACTGACCTCAGTGCTGGTTGATCCATAGTGGGCTCCATGTGTTTATGGGCTCCAAGTGCTTAGGAGCACAGAGAGGACACAAGGCACTTGCACTCTCCATCCAAGCTCACTTCTGCCCTGGAAGGACAAGAGGAAACCATGTCAAGGAGGTCACCGTATCGGCAGGACAGTGGAAGCAAACTAAAGTGTGAAGGAGAAGCTGGGACAAGCAGGGATTTGGCAGGAAGCATCTTCTGTAAAGGGTACTCTTTGTCCTATCACTACTCAATATTTAATTTGTCATCCTCAAAAGAAGTCTTACACAAAATCTGCACTCTTCTAAAATGTCAGTTGTTGCAAGTTTAGCAAACAATTTAAATCTTCAGCTTGTCTTCTTGACTATCCTATTAAAATGTTCCTGTTCCTCACTTTCTACCAAAAGCTGCTATCTTACGTATTCCTCCCAGTTTCACAGACATGGGAGGATCTGATGCTGGCATGGAGAAATGACCTGCTGTATTTTCATATTTACTCCCATTCTAGTTAGATTCTTAGTTTTGGTTCTCTTCAAAACTCAGATGGAATGATTCTGTTAATGGAATACATCTTTTAACCTAAGCCAATCACCCATATAATGATCAAATTTTTTTGCTTTTTATGTAGGACCTCAGATGCAGTTGAACCTTCTTTGTCTCGAGACTGAAAGTTTAGTCTGATGGTATTAGTTGGTATTATTTATGAATCTTGTGCCACTTTTATGTCATTTTTCAGATAGGAAAAAAGGGAACAAAGAAATGCAAGGGAACGTGAGGCGAGGCAAGGGATAGGAGATTTGTTCCAACATAATAAGTATCTGATACCAAACTGAATTTTGTGTTAAACAGCAAATACAAAGCAAAAGCTAAGAATCAACTATGTATAATTTTCCAGGATTATTGTTGGTCTGTAGCTTCTTATCCTAGTTCATGTAACATTTTTAAAAATATTTAATCCATGAAGACTGAATATTATAAAAATAATAAAAGTAATAAAGCTAGAAACCAATATAAAATACACTGAAAGAGGGGATTAATTAGATAACCTATCAAGCCCCTGCCATATCTCCTTTATTCTGTCTAATTTCCTCATGTGGAACACAGAAAAATGAGCTTTAAAAAGCAAAAAAACAGGAAACTGGAAACAGGAAATCTTCTTAGGTAGATCAAATGCTCCATGAGTTGTCTATCCAGAGACTAAAACAAGGCTTTGCTGCTGCCCATCTCAAAGATCACTAGCAACAGGTGTCAATATTTTGTAGGGAAAGATTAATTTTATACCAGCTGAGGGGAAGGGGAAAATTAATTGTTTTCTTACCCCTCCTTTTCTTATTGTTTTGAATAGATGCTTTGATGTAACTCAGTGTTTAAAATGCTGAAGGTACTCCAGGCAAAGACGGATGAATGAAATAAGAAAGGGTGGGTGATAAATGCCATTTATTTCTTGACCACATATGTGGTACATACTTCTTTAGGAACAGTCTGGCAGTGCCCCAGGTATTTATTATTCATCAGTATATAGGGTGGATGACTGTATTTTTATTTTCATTTTTCTCTTAGTAAAATTAGAGACTGGTCAAGTCTGTAAGCAGTCTGCCAGGCTTTTGTATAATTTAGAAATTGTGCTATGGCAGTGAAATCTTTTGCAGAATTCTTATAAATATTTGTTCAAGTAGCATTTTTAACTTGGTGAACAATATCACTTGTTTCAAAACAAATACAGAAAAAGTCAGGTATGTTTTCCTGCTGAGTAGAAAGAACTGATAAAATTGTCTTGGTCAAAATTCAGAATAAAAAGTGCATCACCTACCTCTGGACCCTCCTGTTTCAAGCCATGTTCATTACTTATCTTGGATGCATAACTGTACAGCCTGCCCTTTATGCAGGGTGAACGTACTGTCAGGGACACAACTGGCTACAGAAGTTTTCTGTTGATTCTTTGAGGAGCTATAGAACCCGAAGTAAAATGTACAGTAAGCCGTAAAGTGATTAACATCATTTAAATGCTATGGGAAAACACCAGGATTAGGTACATGAACAACACCAGAAATTAGTTTTTCATGGAGGGAAATTACTTTCCCAGAGGCAATAGAAACTAAATAATATAAAACAAAATACAGTTATTCTGGAATAAGAGGGCATAACCAAATTGTTTCCTTTCATGTATTTTTTGTTCAAACATAATTTGTGTTTTGAAGGACTGCCAAAATAGTCCAACCTCTTTCTCCATAAAGTTCTGTGTGATTCTCTCTGGAGCGGGTGTGGGAAGGGGAGTCAACTGAGGCACCCTATCAGGTAACATAAATAGTTTACAGTGTTTTGAAATCATGATGCCTTTATCTGACATGGGGAATTTTGCCAAGTATTGACATTAAAAGCAGGAGGAATTTAAATAAGATTGACTCTTAGCCTGCCAGAGGATGATTCTTTATGATTTCACCCCAAACCTGCAGCCCCAGTATTTTTCTTGAAAACATATTTTGGATTCTCTCCATCTAAAACTTTTGGTGATCCACTGTACTTGGCACACAAATTTTTTTGTGATGATTTTGGCAGCCATTAGACTATGCCTAAGCCTAGCATGGGAAAAAAATAAAAAGTAAAAAGAAAAGAAGGAATCATGGTTATGCTTGACATGGGGTATTTTTTTCCCTTTTATAGCAATTCTGATAGTAAGTACCACTTCATTTATTATCTATAAGGTGTAAGATAAATTAATAGAAAGGAGATAACTTTTATTTATTTTTTTTAGATTAAATCTGGCCGATAAATATTCAAACATATTTTCATACATAAACATAAATTCAAACATAAAAATATCTTTTACCAATCTGGATGCAGAAAAATTTTCATAAGGTCTAAGTGACTGCATTATCTGTCTAGGAAGTTCACTGTCCATGCTAAAAACTAAAGAACTTGTTTATCATTTGACACAAAAAATCTAGAGTTGTGATTTATAGAATGCTCTTCTTAGGTCCTATCAGCTATCTATGTGTGGTCTTTCACACATTTCCAATTCTTTTTCTCATGCCTATTTTTTTTCTTCTTGCAGTTGTTGGATAACTCATAAGGCCCAAAGACTGTAGACATGAAAAGATGCAACTTACTCATTAAAAACCTGGTCGCTATTGCAGTGCATCCCAGAAGACAACATTTTTCAAATGTCTTACATCTTTCATATGTCAAAAACAAACACTGAAAATTCTAGATTAAAGGAAAGAGCAAATGAAAAGTGTCTCAATAGGGACATGAAGTTTATTTGTGGTGACTCAAAATGCAGTGAATCAAATTAAAAGCTCTTTAACGTAATTTTCGATCAGAAGCATGAAACCCTTGCATGGGAGCACTGGGCCTGTGAGCACAGCATATGCTTATCACACTCCTCAGCCTGTGAAGAAACACGGAAACTGATGTAACACACAGAAAGGAAAAGGAGGAATTGGAAAGATAACTGGAGGGTATCTTAAGTTCAACACTTGAATATCATCTGTTTGCTGTGTTCAGTTCTGTCTCAATTCTGTTGAAATATGCAAACACAGACGTTTTCTCAAGTATGTCTGAAGTTTCCCTGGCATTGAAAGGTGAACTTGAATCTCGAAGAACACTGGAGAAGTGAGGATGTTTGGCTCTTGGTTTTCACATTTGTCGCACGGGAAGAGACCTCTCGTGGCAGACACAGGAATCACCATGGAGCAACAACCTTATAACTAGAAAAAAATGGATTTTAATCAAGCCAAGTATGAAAGGAAATAAGTCCTAAGTGCCAAAAAAAAATCATCATGTTTTTATAATATATCTTATTTTAACAATTTCATGTTTCCTAGTCATTGTCAGGGCATTTGGGCTTCAGTGCTGTAGTCAGCAGGTTCTGAAAGAGCCATATGCCAGAGCTGGGCTGGCAATCCCTTCACAGCAGCCGGTCTGAATGTGTATAGCATAAGGCATCTCTTGTGTGTCCTGCTGATGATATGGAATGCATAAGCTAAGATAAAGCCAAGAAAGTAAAACAAGTTTAAATGAAACAATCTGTTACTTGTGGCATGATTTCAAATTACCTTATTTGATTTAACAAACAAATCACCTTTTAAATATTATCAGTGGGAGAAACAATGAGATATATCCTGAAACATGGTGAAAAATTAAATACAGTACAGCATGTGCAATTATTTTGAAACCCGTCATTTTCAGCTAGTAGAAGATAGACTATTTTGTATATATGTGTCTAAAATCAGTGTTGATGATACCAGTTTAATATTATTCACTGAGAAAATAACTACCTTGGCCAATTTCTATTTAAAACAAATTCCTCCATCTTTAAAGCAATATTCTTGCCAACAGATGTTCTGAGTAACTAGGAATTGCACAGTTTAGCAAACTAAGAGCTTTTCTTAGAGAAACCGTGGCTTATAATGCCTTTCTCAGCAATGTCATTTGTAAACTTAGACAGAAGCCAGAAAGCATGAACAAGATCTTAGAACAACCAGTATTACTCAAGGTTAGAGAAATTTTCCTGAAGAGTCAGGTTCATGAATTTTTTGAAACTTAATATTCTAGAGAAAAATGCAGACTGAGTGATAATTTTGATGTGAAACCTTTCCCTCTTCCTTAGTATATTACTTCACCCTGGTCTTTAAAGTATTCCCACTGAAAGTATTTTACCCTCATTAAATATTCATTAATTTGGTTTCTGGGGAACTCCATGCCGCACAGCAGACATATTCATTGCTCTGAGCCACACAGTGTTAGACCATGAACATTAACGGATGTGCTACAACTCAGGTGGGTGTTTACTGGCATTCTCTCCCTTTCCTTGTTTTGGAAATTCTCTTTTTTGAGATGTCTACAGGTAGAACAAAACCAAACCAAATCAAAACCAAAAACAAACAAAAAGCCACCACCAAAAACCCACAAACAAACAAACAAAGAAACAAACCCAAACAAACTATGATTAAAAACTTGGAACATTTCTGTCACTCTTTTCCAGCCAGTCACAGCAAATGCAAACCAGTTCATTCCGTCTTCTAGGGAAGTGGCTAAAATAAAATAAAATAATACAAAAAAAAGAGAAGTATTATTATTCCATCTTTCACAGGCTTTTATCATTCAAATTATTCTTAGACAAAGCAATAAGAAAATGACTGAATTATGCATAATAGCCAGTTTCCTGCCTTTTCCATCTTTTCAGTGTTGTAGGAAACTGCAGGAGTATTTTACATCTCTCAAAGGAGAGTGGAGGAGGATGTTGCTTTCTGACTTGGTTCTAGTCCGTCCAGATTTGATAAGAATGCTCCTCTTACTTTGATAAAAACTGGCTTTCAGAGCAGGCCCACCAGGACGTATAGATGGTGGAAACCCCTGGTGTACTTCTATGTGCATAATCACCTCTGTTTTGGAAAGACTGGGGAAGTTCTGCAAACAACCAGCAGAAGAAATACAAGCAGCCAATGTCTACCAGGGCAACAAAATGTCTGAGCTAAACTTCAAGTACCTGAAATTTGGATTTGCAGACCTAAAATGTGAAATTGTTACCTTTGTTCTTTCATGGCTGTAGCTGCTGCGTTACTTACTCCCTTTAGAAAATATTACCCTGAGTTTCTAGTCAGGGCCTCCAGACATTACCGAAATATAAATAAACCCCAATTATTTTGGTGTATAATTCTCAAAGACTGTAGCTAAAATGCAGCCATTTTTATTAGTGCTCTGCCATTCTTGTGGGGTTTTTTTAGTGGTTTCCTCTCTTTTGTGGCTGACAAGTTTCATAAAGGGAATAAGAAAAAAAGTTATGTGACTGTGATAAGCACTCTGTAGTCCGACTGTGGACTAAGCAGTGTTTCTCACCATAACAAAAAGCAAAGAACTGACCCTTAATATAAAAGAGACTATAAGTGGTATCTTGCTCTGGGAAAATAAATACTAAACAAAGATTTTGGGGATATTTTCCATGAAGTTATTGTGGATAATTATCAGCACCCTTTAAGAGAGCCAAAATATAAGATTTTGGAAAGGTGCATATATTTCATGTTACCAAATGTACTTTGATGTTTCAGTAGGAAATACAATTAAAATAACTCAACCTATGAATCATCTTTCAAGTTGTTTATACTTATTTCTTCCTACTCTTTTTTCTTCTTAATTATTTATTCAATATTCCCACAGAGAAGTAGATGAGGGGGAAAGAATTATTTATATAATGGAAACCACATAATGTATAATGAAACATTTCATAAATAGCGCAGTCACTCTTGTCCTTCATAAGTGTTCACAAAGAATGGTTTTATCCTCCATGAGGCAGGTTAGTCCAAAGTAAACAATGTCCTTCCCAAGGAGTGCTATGTTGACATGTTTGTGAAAAATGCATGCAGTATGCAAGAGAGACATTGCCCTGGATTACCACTAAAAGCCAATAAGGATGGATATTTTTACAAGAGATGGGGAAAATTGTTGCATTGAGGATATAATTCACGGTAAGCTTATTAAACGGAAATCTTTATCTTTAGGGACAAATGCAACATATTACTATTAATCTTCATTTAGAAGGGGGTACTATAATAGCATTATGATAAGTGAACTGTTTGATTTCATTGTAGAACCACTTGGGAATTTTTCAAAGACACATTTTTTCCTCTCTCTGCTTCTCATTGAGAACTAAATAACGTAGTTCTACACAGCGCTTCAGTGTGTCATGCAGGTGAATATATAATGTCTCTTCATTTCATCTCTCTGATAATAACTTTTTTCCATACTGGTTCATTTGCCCAGCAGTTGCGGTCAGTGTGTTTGGAAGCAAATTCTTATTTAGGAAGTAATTTTTGGTCAGGATAATGATTACTCTGTAATTATTAACTGTAAAGTCTTTGAGGAAAGTAGCAATTCTACCTGAAAAGCCACAAGTTAGGAATTGATTAGATCTTTTTATATTAAACAAAAGGCATATTTTGAATGAAAATGCTTCACAGAATTGTATTAATTTTGTAGAAAATGTGTATCAAAACCAAGCAAATAGTTTTGTCAAAATATTCTACACTGTTATTTCAGAAACATTTTTTTTTCTGAGTGATTTTCATGTTGAAACTTCATGATAGAACAAGCACAACAAATCCAAATGAAATGTTTTGACTGAATGAAAACCGCACTTATCCAGTCTTAGCCATTTTGTTTGGGGAGTATATAGAATTCCATAGAGTTTGCTATTAATCAGAACAGTCTCAAAACATCATTTGCCAAGTGCCATTTTCATTCTCTTGCAAGATTTTGCTAAGATTCATATGCATATGCACTTCCATATGCATTTCTGTTATGGATATATACTAATTACCATTTAATTGTGGGATTTTTTTCCATAAATATAAATTTTTTGTAAATGATAGTAAGAAACTAGATGAAGCTGCATTTGATTTTTCTCTCATGGCTTAAATGAAAGTTCATTAAAAAGTGTTTATGTTTTCAGATTCGGTTAACAATTGGAGGTAATCACATTAAAGAAATCATATGAAGACATTACTGAGTTTTGGTTGGCCTTATTACAAATAATTCTCTGGTTTCAACTTTTTGATTTCCATATTCTTTTCTGGAAGGATTACCTTCACACCACTTCCAAGTTTATCTGGTTTTGGATGGACAGAAGAATGTGAGGGACTCTTACTAACAACCTAGGCGAAATTAGACATTTAAACATCACCAGGATATAGTGGGACTTCACAAGTCTATACTTTGTATCTGGTTTTCTGAAGTTACATGAAGGCAATGGAAAAGCATTCACAATGCTTGGTTCTCCTGAAATCCTTGGCATACAGCAACATTTCATGCTGGGGCAAAAGTCCTCCCTAAAATTCCCCTGAAATGCCCTTTCTGGACTTGCTGTCTAGCAAACAGTCACAGAGTACTCCAAAACATGAGTGATCTGGAAAATAAGGCATCCTGGGATGCCATCTGGATGATTTGGTTCCATGTCTCATTTGGTTCAATGACCTGCATGCTGTGCTTGTAAATTTATTTCTAGGCTATAGTTCTGGTCGTACAGTTCCTTAAAATTCACATGGAAAAAATTTTATCAGTTTATTATTTCACCAATTCTCTGTTCTTTAACATAATGTTTAGTCTATTATTTAAGAACTTTACCCATCTTTGAGAAAATCTGGAATTTTGAAGAAGTAAAGCCTTATTAGCTACTATTTTGGTCAATTATCTTATCTACTCCTTTTTCTGGAATGATGAATATTCAGAATGCTTGCAGAGGGAGATCCCTTGACACGTGTAAGCAATACACTTCATGAGCTGCATTAGCATAGTTCAAATGAAAAGAAACAAATGTTCTGAGGAGCAACTTATGGAATGGGATCAGAAACCAGCCACAGGTTGTTTGGAACAAACTCTTTAACTACAATGGGATTTATGATTTATCACAGTACAGATTATTATAAGTTACTGTCAGTGGATCTAGAGTACAAACTTGAGCAAAAACCAGTAAAGATATGTAGTTCTAAAATTAGAAAATATGATGCTGAACCCTCAAAGGAATGGATTGGAAGAGCTGGGGTTTTTTAACCTAGTCTCTTCACTACATACATCATCAAACTCATTTCTTCATGCATCTCACAACAGAAAAGGTTTGCATAAAAAAGACCTTCACAATGGTTTCTTCTTCTTTGTTTCATACAACACAACAAAGCTAAGATTTCTCAAAGGAATTAAAAGCATGAAGATGTCCATCTGTTAGTCAGAAATCCTTATGGTGCCTTCCACATGGGAATGAATCCCACTTGATACAAATAATCATAAAGCTGTTGTAATTAGCAAAATCTTTAGTTAGATAAAATAAGAAATTAAAAACTTCACTTACAAGATTATATTTTATTCTAGCTATAATTTACAATAATTTTGTGTGATATGGCAAAATACTTTGACTTCAATAATGCTTCTAACTCTTCACATTAAAAACTAATATCACTAGGTTTATTTTAAAAAAGAAGTAAATACTCGAATCATTCATTTTAAGGTGAATTTGCTGAATTATTTTGGGGTTTAATAACTTCTTCAACCATACTTTGGAAATATATGATATAATGCTAAATATCCAATGAATGAACCTTCAAGAAATGACAACTGTTTGTACCATGATGGATGTACCACACCATGGGCATCATTTTTCATACTTTGCTATTTCAAAATACAAGGGCTTTTATAAGAATCAACTCTTTTCTAAGGCAAATATGTCACCTTAAAGCCTTTGCGCAGTGACCTGGGAAAGAAAGACTCAAAATTTAGCTTTAGTTCTTTTCTTTTTTCAAATAGGTCTACCAAACATAAAAAAAAAAAAAATAAATAAAAAAAATCTAAGTATTATTTTGAAGTGTTGTCATAGTGGTTCTCATTTACAGTCAAATGCCCTTTCTAGCTTTGTTTATTACTTTTAAAATCTCTCAAATTGATTGTTTGTGGGCATATGTAGGAATTTCTGTATGTAGTTTGGAGGTGTTTTCTGTAGGGGAAGGTTAAATGTTTCCAATATTTTCATGAACTACCATCAGATGTCTTCCAGATTACTACTGGTTCCCAGAGCACAGATTGAGAAATACTGCATTAAAGGAGATGTTTCCTTTTTCCATTGACTGTGGAGGGATTCTAAGGGGATTTGGCACCCCAGACTAAGGTCAGTCTTTGTGAACACCATCTGTAGTTTAATTTTAGATACACATTTTGGGAGTGGGCGTTATGTGATCACAAATGATTAACATTCCTGGGTAGGCAGTCCATAGGCAAACAGAGAGTATACTAAGAAAGAAATGCATCACAGTGGGCCAGTAAAAGCTGCTATACAATACTTGCACCATTATTAAGACCTCACTGAGGTCTTTGTGAGACCACAGATAAAAGTGGCAGAGATGACTGACTGAGGCTGGGAAATTACTACAGTTTCTCTATGGGGATAAGAAGCACCATTTGTCCTGTGTACTTGAATCTCTTACATTTAGCTTCTGGGAACTCCTTGGACATCCCCAGACCTTTGAGAGGGGCTGTACCAGGGACCTTGGCAGTAATCAGAACTACATGTTAGCGAATGAATTTTCATGCTTATAAAAAAGTGGCATCATAATCACTATTTTGCAGAAGCTCTGTCTGGTATTTGCTGTAGCTGGGGATCTGGTAAGGTTATAATTGTGGCTTTTAGGAACTTAAAATCATCTTCCAGAGAGCCTCCATATACTGTGCCAGTGCTAGCTTTCAAACCAGAAGGATGAGGAACTAAACTAAATACATCTGAATAAATAGAAGCCACTAGCCCAAAGCTTCATGTTCTATTCACAGGATGTGCTAGGAAAGCTACAAAAGCCAAATACCAGAGTGGAATTGTTTTCAGCTGAGTAGAAGTGTCACAGGCCACCAATAATTGTATGAAAATTCAATATAATTTAAAGAAGGAAGGAAAAATTTTAAATTCAGTCTGGGAAGAGGTAAAATTTATTATTCACAGGGGACTTTTCTCCATGAAATGGAAGATTATACTCCTTTTACACATGGAGTGGGTTTATTGTCTAACCAAAGGAGAGAACCACTAAAAACACAGCATGATATGAATAAGTGGTCAACTGTTGGCATGTATAACATATTTAATTTTTCTTTCGACATTTTCCCCTTTCCCCCACCCTGGGTTTTCATGCTAAGCTCTGAAGTGCTCACACAGTTACTCTGCTGTTTCAAATTCTCACTTCATCTAGTCAGTAACCAGAAAGCATATGAACTGCCAATATGAAAATTTTCAATAAAATGATAGGTTTAGACTATATTTCCATCTCTATTAGAGCACTAGAGGTAAAACGCATTTTTGTAAGTATTTGTGATGGAGAAGGTTGTTTCTTTGGCAGTGAAGTCAGTCGTGCAAAGATCTATACATCATGAAAAACACAAGGCATTTAAAAAATTAATACTTCCTGTGTATGCATGTACACATGATACTAATTCTTCTTGACTGAGTATATGCATACATGTATTGTAAGCATATAGCCCATGTACAGCATAACATATCAAATAATATATAGTACACAAATCAGACTATTTTTATAGTCTTTTTATAGGCTTGCCATTTTCAAAGTTGTTTATGAGAAAAAAGAAGGCAGAAAGTTTTTATTACTTGTAGGAGAACTCATCTTAAAGATATATCAGGAGGATAGGTATGAAGTGTTGAAGCAGTTTAACACTGCCAGAGCTGGTCAGGGTTCAAGTCCCAAACTACAAAAACAGGAGTAGGAAGAGACCAGCCCAAATAGGCTTCAGGATTCTTAACCAACACCACTTCACTGCTGAAGCTTAGACTGATTCATTCTCTATAACTCTAAGGAAATACCATGTTTGCTGTGATAATGGACATTAAAGCAGGTAAAAAGAAAAAGAAAGTATGATCTCCTGAACTTTTCAACAAAATACCTGTTTGCTGCTGTGCTGCTCCTTCTTCTCATAATCATTCCTGTTTTTAAAGGCTGCCCTATCTCTCCCCTGTTCAGCTAACATGTCAGAGGCAAGACAGATGGAGCAAGTTATCAGTGGTCAATATGGTCAAGCGAGCACTATCACATACTCTTTGTAGATACATCATCTGACACTATATTTTTGGATTTCTCTGAAATCTGAATATGTGTTATACTGTATTTTCAAGACAGATCCTGTAGGAAAATTCCAATAACCAGAAACCAAATTGCTATTATTTAAACTATCCCAGACTGTCTACAATTTCTAAAAATTAGAAAGAAAAAAAAAAAAAAAACAAAAAACCACCAAACAAACAAAAAAACTGGGCAAATTGTAAAATATTAGCTAATGGATATATTTCTAGGGTAAGTACCAATGACATATCTGAAGGACTTCTGGGCAATGAAAAGAATGGAAAGTTTTATTGTGAGATAATGACAAGAAGGAAAGTGCTATCATTCTGACTCAGGTTAGAGCTATTAAGGAGTCTGAAAACGTGAAACCAAAGGAAAAAAGCAAGTCAGTCTGTAATATTGCTTCTGTAATTGCTTTTATATGTACTACAGCCACATGCTGTTCCATTGACATTATATCATACTCAAAGGTGTTTCATTAGACCATAAGAACTTCCATCTATGAGACACTATTTTCCTAGTTTTTAACATGAGTGTAATGTTTACTTGCATGAGTAGGCTTACTAGTCCTATTGGTAAGTTTATACAGGCCAGGATGGGGTTCTGAGCAGTGACATTTTCTCCTGTAGTTACCTTTTAAGCATATTTTATGCGTGCTATAACAATTCCCATTTCCATGCCTTTTTCTTCCTGTGTTTACAGGAAGGGAGCAAAGGCGTGACTGTTTTTGCTAGGTTTAGGTAGGAGAAAAGATTTTATTTGAATTATGGGGATAAAAAGATTTCTACCCCAATTTTCCTCAGTTAATGTCATTTTGGTTCATATGTGCGTGTTTAAACTCTATCAATAAATAGATGAAGAAAAGCAATGATTAAGTATTTGTGAAACATAAAGCAGACATTTAAGGGAAAGTCATTGAAGACAAAGACAATTAGTCAGACTGAAAAAACAAAACACTGAGATATATATGTCTAGCCCAGATACACACAGTAGCTGCAGTCTGGAAGCATTTATCCCTGGATTACTTTTTATCTATTAATAACATTTGAAAAATGATTTTTACCCCAAGTTATTTTCATGAAGCAAGCAAAATGTAAAAACTTGCACAGAGTCTCAAATAGGAACTATGGATGGTACTTGAAGAACTCTCCATATATTGCAGTCTCTGGACTAAGGTAGAATATTATTCCTTAAAATAAAGAAAAAAATCAACCTCTCCATTCTGAAAAATAGAGAAACAGTGGAATTATTTTATTTTCTGTGACTAGCTTTATGCAGAGATGAAGGACACTTAAAAGATCAATTAGATGCATAGAATAATCTAAAATTATATGCCTTGAACAGGCATTCATAGCCTGATCCAAAGCCCATGGAAACAACTAGTGTCCTATCACTTATATGATTGTATTTTGAATCAGAGCCCTAGCCAAAAAAGTATAAAATCATGCATAGTTGACTGCTAGCAGATTATTTTCTTTTCCCTGAATCATATGAAACAGCATGATCAGATTGACAGTGAGAGGATAATAATGAATGGTGAGGGAGAAAATCCCAGAAGAGTATATAACGTGGCAAGGCACATTCATTAAAAGATCAAAACCAAAGGAAAGGGCATAAATCTTGAGGCAGCCTCAGTTTCAGCTCTGGCTGTTAATGCAGGTTTTATTGCAACTCTTTTCTGTGACTTCCAATAAAAAAAAAGAAAAGCATTTGCTGAATTATCAGCAGTATTTGATACATACACCGGCCCCAAGATACAGAGCACCTTCTGAAAGAAATGTGATCACCCCTGAGCAATTTGAACTATTGAATCTTTTACTGCATTTTAAAAGAAAAATATGTCCCATGTAATTCAATCATTTCCCCGCTTATTTCTTTTCTTTTTTTCCTTTTTTTTTCTTCTTTAATGTCAGAGTTTAAAATGTTGGTGGTTCCTAAATCAAAAGCATACATATTGTTCATAAGACAGGACACAAAAGAGGAAACCTGCAGATGCAGAACAGTAGCAATATGAGATATATGGCTTTTGCATCAATATGGAGATTGTAGCTTCTTAACTGTTGTCTCTGTAAGCCTTTTCTCATTACAATAATGGAAATGAAGTAGAGATGTGTGCCTTTCAACATCGTTGAGGGAGAGAAAGTATTCTGTTAACCCAAGTATGTTTCCCATTTATTTTTCTGTCAAAGTATGTCTGCTCTGCTTTTTCATCTGGAGCGTTCATAGAAAGATACTTTATTTTTCCTGTGCAAGCAACTTGAATAGAGAATATCATCGCCATGCAAAATCTTTGGTGCCTCTTGAGAAACAGACAAGGGAAACACTTATCATAAACAGAGTTAATCTCCCAGCACTACAGGAGACACAGAAAAGCACTGCCAGTCCTCAAGTGGCCCTTCGGCTTTTTGCTACATGTGGTTAGCTGTCAGATTCTCAGCAGTGTGCTGGTTAAGGAACAGGACCAGCAGCAGCGTGAATTTGGTGGCAAGACCAGTGAAATGGAGAGTAAAAATTTCTATTCTCTTTGGACACAATTAGAAAAGTAACATTACTAAATTCTAAGGAAGCAAGAACTTGTGTGCAATATTTGAGCAACCTTGGTCTGGTGGAAGGTGTCCCTACCCATGGCAGGGGAGGTTGGAACTAGATGATCTTTAAGATCCCTTCCAACCCAAACCTTTCTATGATTTGCAAATGGGCCTGTTAAATGTACACAGGTAAATATCTCCAAATACACATAATTATCACAGTGCTTTACAACTCAAGCTGTAATCAATAACCATCAATAAAACACTTTGAGAAGAGTTGCTCTTGTGGCAACTTTGAGCTTTTTGTGTGTAGATTAGGCAAGAGAGTTAAGAGAGGGCCGAGAGCCAACAAGGCTGTTTAGCGCATTTATCCAGGGAGTCATAGCAGCTAACAACAACCAGCAGGAAAATAGATGCACAAAACAATTCGGTAGTGAAAGCTACCTCAGATGTAGCTGTTTTTCTTCAATGAGCAGGATGGGTTTAATACAGCTTTTACAAACCAAAGGCTAGAGTTTACATCTGTAGTAAATGACACTTTGAAATAATATGTACTGGTGAAACAAACATGAGGTTGTCCATGAACTCTGTTCTCACTGCTACAGCCCAAATTAAAACACCTTATTGTTACAGGATGATTTAGCATTCCTGAGCTGGAGAGCTGTTACTGGTTTTCATTTAAAGAAGCTGCTAAGGCAAAGACAAAAGTGGAGGACTACTCGAGAAGCGAATGGTGTGAGCCAAGAGTTTTTAGCAGAAAATAGTCAGTGCACACACTGTTTATGAGCTGGGGTTTGAATCTGGGTAGAAAATCATAGCTATACACTCTAAAATAAAGACTGCAGTAAACTGTTGCACAGCTTAAGCACCTGGCTTTTGGCTTGAAAAGGGACCTTAACAATAATCTTTTTTCAATAAGGGTGCTAGCAAAAAAAGATGTCGGGGTGGGGAAAACACCTGATTAGGCAGCACCCATTCTGTTTAGGAAAATTGACTTTTTTTGGATTTTTTTTTGTTTGGTGTTTTTGTTTGTTTTCTTTTTGTTTTGGGGGTGGTTTTTTATCAACAAACAGAAAAAAATGCAAAGATAATTGACTGTGTGATTCCCCTGTCTTCAGATGGAATAAAATATCCATTTGTGTAGTCTTTTAAGTTAGAAAAAGGTAGAATAATATATGTATTATCCATAACTATACATATTATCCGTATGTATTAACCATGTAAGTAGCAAATCTAACATGTTGCAAACAAATTTTCAAGACTTACTTGCCATTAAGTGATAATAAAAATATACTAACACATCTCTAAACCAGTGTGAAATCCCATTTTATTCAGAATTGGAGACATTAAATAAGGCATAGAAGTACTACTGTTGTAGCTGTGACAATCACAAGACAAAGAAAGAATTTGAGTCCAAACTGTTCAACTTTTTCCAAATTTATGAGTTAATCCAATAAAATACTGTCTCACATTTATGGTTCATCAATTACATTAAAAATTACTATAGATAGAAAAAGTGTCAGGATTATTCTGACATCAAAATATTACTTTTGAAGAAGTTAGCTCATGTAATTACCTTGTAAAGCTCCCTTAAAATGCAATGATGGCAGGTAACTAGAATTGCTGATGTCAACTCAAAGTGAAAAATATTCAAAATATAGTCTTGTCTAAATACAAATAACTGTGCTCAACTTTTAAAGCAAAGGGAATTTTTTTTTTGTTACTACAGTGAACCCATAAAAAGCTTTTGTAGAAAATGTAGTAGCTTACATTTGCTTAGGGATTCAGGTGAACTTAAGTTCCAGTTTCATTCCTTAATCAAAACCTGTTTTTTATGAGGTGATTATTTTTTCAGCGCAGGATAAAACCATTACCTAATGTGCCTACCATACATAAAGTACTAAGAAAAACAGCATTTCATTTAACTGATATGTTCATTTTAGTCCAAATACTTGAGTAATGAATAGCTACAAATTTATGACCAGCCTCTGCCATAATAAAAAGGATACTGCACATGATTAAACTATTAATTAATTACCTCTCAGTTTAGCTGCACCCTCCTACATCACATATGAATGGACAACAAACTAGACAGTATTTCCAGTCGTTATAAATGGGAGACCTTCAGCTTTTTTTTTTGTTGCTATTTGTGTCTGAAATAAAACAAACATGTTTAACAAAATTAAAAATATTTAGTTCTGTTACTTCTCATGACATTTGAATTACTGGAGACATTCTGCTTTCCTCTTCTAATGAGGTGCATTAGTCAAGAGCTAAAGGACCTTTGACCCTAGGATCAAGTGCCTACCCTGCAGGGACTGAGCTCATATATGGGATTACGGGTTGACAGGACGCAGCTGGAAGAAATACCTGAGAATTCACACTTAAAGTAATCCCTGAAAATTGAATGTAGGTATGTGGAAATAACAATTATGTTCTCTAGTGATGTTCTCTAGTGCAAAGCCTTATAAAAACTTAACTAGGGTTTTGGGACCCCATCAGTGGCTGCACTATTGAATGAAGGAGTCAAGCCTGTTTAACACTACACTCAACAGGGACTTAAGTTTTGTGAATGAGCTTAATGTCCAGTTGATTTTATTGTTGACTCTTTTCCTCTGCTAATGATGTCCTGTGTTGCATACTAGTAAAATGCCACAGGATTTACCCATTATCAAATAGGGAAAACCCAAATGGTTTATTTGTAGAGGTTTTTCAGGAAAAAAGTGATGACAGATACTTATAAATCTTTAAGCCACATGAATTGAAGAGCATTGCTCATGTTTACTGTACAAAAGAGAAATCAATTACTAAAATCAAAATGCTTAGTGTACTGTCTATTTAGTAATTTAAACTTAAAATACAAAAAATCTACCTACTCTTTTTGCAGGTAGTTTCTGCCTTTTTCACTCATTATTACTTTTTGGCAAGAAATGTATCATTTAAAAACACTTAATATCATGTCAGACTAGATTCCAGCAAGAGTGTAGTTTCTTATGGATGGAGTCCACTATATTGCAAGAAAATATTTTTGGGTCAAATTAAGAAATAGTAAAGAGAAAAAATCTTTGAAGAGTTTTAATTTTCTCAAGAGTTTTATTAAAATGAGCATGTGATCTCTATTAAAGTTTCAAAGTAAAACATTTTCTCTGGGGCAAGAAACTCTCAAGCTCTCTAGGCTTTACATAAGTTGAAATAAGACTCTTCTGTCTGCATCTTGAAGCTATATTACAACCAATATTTTTTCCAATTTTTCAGGTTTGGACATACCACTGCCATGACATGGCACCTTTGTGTGTTTCCAGTGAACTAATATGAGGCTTGTACCCTTGTTCTGTACTTGAAAATTCTTATACTGACTACGAATACTTTAATTAATAAATGTATCGGGAAATCAAAAGTGTAGCCAGGCCTGACACAAGACAGGAACATTTCTTTACTGTTACTCTGTTATATCTGAAGGACAGAGGCAAGCAGGATCCAGCTGTTTTTCTATCTCTGCTCTAAGGGACTGTCCTGCACTGAGAGATTTTTTTTTTCAGTAGTATTAAGTGATCTGCTGATGCTGTAGGATGAAACAACAGTAAATTCCACCTGAGCAACTAAAGAGCTGGCCACAAAATGAATGTTGTATATCGGTTCATTAAGTAGACTGTATGTCTGTTTACATTAATGGTACATTTACATATTCAGATTTGAATCAGACTCTTAAAAAAACAAAATTACATTGCTGATATCCAAAACCCATCAAGAGTCATGGGGCAGTTCCTTCAGACATTATACAGCTTTAATCTTACCTTCAGTTTTTAGGGAAAGAGGTGGTGCTAAACCAACCTGGCTTGGTAAAGGCAGACAGAAGTTCCAGGAGAAAATTTGCTTTCTTGTCAGCACATTTTGGTCTTCTGTGTTCATTTGCTGAATGGCTGATGTGTCAATGAGATTATTTTGATGGCCTCACTAAATGTTCAGACACGATAACCATGTACGAGTGCTGTTTCTCATAGAAGAGCACATAATTTCTCATATATTGTATATATTTTGGATTTGCCATTTTAAAAATGCAACTGTTTTAAAAACACAATCAGAATTTTGCCATGAATGATAACTCACTATCTAAAGCTAAGTGAACTTATTTTGTGATAATCCTTTAAGATCAACAGCTGCCTTGCTGTCTGGCTTACATTGGCTAAAGGAAACTGAATACAAACATATATTATCCATTATTATAATTGCAGGGAAACGAAGCAAATCTGCACTTCTTTCTGGAAAACAAAATAAATTTGTGGCAAGGAGCAGATTTATTTACAATTGCAGCAATCACAAGGATAGTAATAAAATAAATTCTGTAAACAGTGCAATTATTCTGTTTATTGTAAACTTGACATTGCATTTGGAATGAACCCCTGAGAGAGTTCCTTTCCTTTCCACAACTAGTAAGATGGATGTTTTTGCACATAAAATGAAAGCTTCTGTCTTTGTGTAGGGTATGTATGTTTGGGTGTGGGTGGATGTACCTAAATTCCTAGTACAGAAACCAGTGAATTAAAAGGCAATGAATATACATAAAGTAAATAAAATGTCCCACAGAAGAAACTCATCAGATTCATTCTGTAAAATAAGACAATTTCAGGTATTTTTTTTACTAAAAATAAGCATCACAGATATGGGAGATTTAGAGTATTGACTGTATCAGTATTGAGGCAACCCATTTTTCTTTAGTTGCACCTATAAAAATACTAGCATGTGGAAAAATAACCCAAGTCAGAGCGATAGAAAGAGGAAAAACATGATATTATTTACATATTATTTTTATTGTCCTCTCAATTTGTGAGGCACTGAGGGACCAACTATGCACCAGAAACAATCAGAGTTCATAAATATGAACATATTGAACATAAAGGTAAACAGATATTTCATCCATCCTTCAAGCATTCTCCACTGAGATATTGTTTTTCCTAGGGTTTTTTGGAGCTATGCATGGGATTCTGATGATAATCATTGGGAAGGGACCATAGCTACTCACTCATTTAATGGAAAAATAACTCAGGAGTATTATGAATTTCTTTAGTCTAAAGCAGGCAGCAGCAACCCAGGGGAATTCAACATAAGCCAGTCTTGCTGTCACAAACCCAGTTCAACCCAGAAACAGAAGTGCATGAGCTTTTCTATAGCAATCCAATCTCTACCAAGGGTCAAAACACTAATAATACAGGTAAATTGTGTGGGGATTACTGGGTTATTATTTTTTTATTTGACTGCCCAAGTATCTTGGACAATTAGAAATGTATAATTTAAAAAAAGTATTTTTATCCCTGGCACCAACTCAATGACAAGGACCACTGGAGAAATTTTAAAAATATCAAAGATTTTTTATTTTGTCTGACAGCTTTCAAATTTATGCTTCCAAATATTCCAAAATACATACAAATATATTAATGAATTAAACTGTGGACACTTCTCCTTTTGCTTCTTCCTTTAGTAAACAAATGTATATATCTTAAAGTCAGATATCAGCTATGCTTATTAGCATGACTACAAAAATACAGGTAATAAAAGCTCATCTACTGCTTGACTAAAATCTGTAACTTCCATCTGAGTTATGGCAGCTTTTAGGAGCGTTTTCAAGAATCTATCACATCCATAAGAAAATTGTTCCAGTTGCTATTTGTGTTCTGTTAAAAACATTTTTACTTCTGGTGAGTGAAATGGAATGTGTGAAATAGTGATGGCTACAACTTACAACTATACTTGAAGCAGTGAAGTTTTATGGGTGTCGGTTAGAAAAAACATGATATTTGAGATTGTGATACTATTCTCAGCAGCTAAATCTGTTTGCTTGTGTATCACCAGTTGTAAGATTGAGATCTCTGAATGTAAAAGCTTTAGAACAAGAACATTCCACTCCTATATGGGATCAGGAAGAAAAGAATCCTGATCCTAGCTTCACTATTCCATGGAAATCCAAATAAGAAATACATTCACAACAGGAGTAAGATAACAACAAGAAAGAGACATTGAAAGACTTCAGCAATATTGCAAAAGTAAAGAGGGATTCTAGCTAACATGTACTTTACCTTAGTATTCTATATGTGCTTGAAAATCAAGTGTTTCCTCAGTAAATATAAATGGAGCCATTTTTCTTCAGTTTTTCATGATTTCTCCCCCCTTCATTTGCCTTTTAGGACTGATGTAAGTGCGGCTGTGGTTTTTTAAGAGGTGTTTATGCCATTTCTTGCACACAGTTCATCCATCACTTTCTGCCCAGATACAGCAAGAATTCAAAATTCAGCCTGAGTGGCACAGCCTTTTGCATTTCATGAAGTGGCTTGGCTGGATCTGGAGCATCAGTGTGTCACCAACAGCACATTCCTGGAATGAATGTTTTGGTTTCTCCCATCTTCCAGAATATGTCAAAGAGCAGAAATACTAATGTTTACTTATGCTCTAGCGAAACCAGAGACCCACACTAGAATAACACCACTTCATACTCACTGTAGGTCATACAGGGGCTCTGTTTCAGGTGTCATCCTTAGTACAAGAGATTTTTCTTTGCTTCAGCTTGTCTTTCCTAACTGTTCCAAAGCTGACAGCTAACCTTTTTTTAATATATAAGACCATCTCTTTGGTTAAATGCTAGATTCAGATATTTCATAATAAAAATGTATTATCGGTTGTTTCCATTTAGTGCTTGACAGGGCCAGTGAAGTCTGTCCAGAGTGATGTCTGCGACTGGTGTACTTTTTTGGGAGCTACAGTTTTAGTTTATATCTAAAATGGCAAATCTTATATGCATCCCTTTACCTTTGTGAAGTTTTAAGTGTGCATATAAATGTGGTACCAAATTCATACTATCAGTGTGAGAAGATAGAGATAAATTCTGTTCACTTACATTATTGGATATTAAAATGAACCTAGTAGTATCCCACAATGAACACTGCATTTCATACCTGCATGTTTCATACCAGAAAAAAGGCAGAATTTTACCTGTATTTCCTCCTCTCTCTCTAACCTAGATTTATATCTGTACTGAGAAAAATAAACAAACAAACAAAAAACCTGTAAAGTCTGATCAGTTATAAGGATACAGAATTGAAAATTATAATTTTCAACATTCATTTGAGTTAATTGCCAATTATGGCTTTTTTTTTTTTAAGAAAAGAAACAAAAAAGAAAAAAACCCTAAGTCTTCTGAGTTTCTTAGGACTAATAAAGTCTTAAGTTGCTTTATTATCACATAACTAGTAGAAAGCTTAATGGGTGTACCAGACACAAGCCAAGGAAGTGCAAGCTCCAGATTGTTTTTCTAGGAATGGGATTTCCTCTTTAGTTCAGTACCGAATGAGCTTTTTCTCACATATCCTCACAAAGGTGATGGTTTCATAAGCACTCCATTTAGAAGTTTGATTGTCAATGCATCTTGACATTTTAAACTTACATACATAGCAATTAGATAGGAAAGTGTAAATTAGAGATGAACAAGTGCTACAAGATTGTCTGGTCTCTACAAAATGATTTGAGTCTGTTTTAGCTCAGATCAAGAAGCCTGAACTTCTAAATCTAACCCTAAAGGCTCCAGCTTAATTCCAGGATACTAATAAATATGCCTCCTGTCACACAGGAAGTGTCTGAACAAAATCTTATATCTAGATAAAACTGATTATAAACAATTACACTACTTATTATATAGTCACATAAATAAGCTGGGGGTAAAAAATCTACAATGTGGCTTTACGATGTGGCATGTACCTTGTTGTGATCTTACCTCAGGATATGTACCAGGGTAGTGTTTTGAGCATAAGAGCCCGCATCTGCACAGGCAAAGCTTTACATTGCTGCTGTACATTACAAAGTAACCTTAACAGGTTAGTAACAGGTAAGGAAAAAGAAAGCTGAAAATACCTCTTTTTAATTTTTTTTGAGCAATCAATTAAATTTAAAGAAATAAACCAACTTCACATCAAAGAAATACTTTGCGTTATGTGACCATGGTGCTTTTTATCCACGAGCTCAGAAAGTTGGATTTATTATATCATCAAATTACAGATCTTGACAAGAGAACTGTGTGAGAAGCAGGCCTACCATGCTTCTTCACCCGCTGTTAGCTGAGAACTAAAGCACTTCAAATATTGATAATTGTTTCACTACTGAGCTATAAACATGTGGTCATACCTTGAAAAACCTATTGAATAGAGTATCATGGCAAGTGATTTATGCATCATCTAAGTTAAGCAGCAAAATGCAAACAATGTTCTGTTGGTCTTAAAGAAAAGTTAGTGGGCTTTGAAAAATGTCCTAAGATAAAAAAAAAAAAAAAAAGAAAAAGAGAGAGAGCAGATATTTTATAATGGTCAAAGAAAGCCCACCCATAAAAGAAAAAGCTACTAAAAAGCTGTTTGAGCTATAAATCTGCAACACAATTATTTGGGGGGTTTGACAGCAAATCATCCTAAGTAGAGCAGAAATGCAAAAACCTTTTTCATTTGGCCTGCAGAAAATACTGTAAGCATATTAGAATAGCACAGGTGACACAGAACAAGAGTAAATATACTAGCATTTGGGGGAGGTTTTTCTTTGATTTCATCTAAGTTAGAATTTAATCTTCACTCCTCTGTATAAATCTTATAAGTGTATCTCCATTAAGGAGCAATGAAAACCTCCACAATACTCTGTTCCATATTCTTATATTTAAGACTTCTAAAATTTGTTTCTAGGGTGTAATAGAAGAATAGATCTGAGGACTACTTAGTATCTGGCATTAGCCTATATAAATACTCAGAAAAATTCTTCCTGAAAAAAAGGTAACCAGAAACCAGAATATGCCTACATTTTCATGAAGTTTGCATATAAATATAAGGCTTTAATTGCTCATCCCCAATTGCTTTCTGTTAGTTTCTGTATAAAGTTTCAGAACATTTCTAAGTTTGGATGAAGTTCTGAACTATATCCAAATCTTGGCTACTCTAGGATTTAAAATGTAACAGAAATGTGTGTGTTTGTCGTATAGTATGGAAATGGTTCAACATCATGAATTAAGTATATATGCCACCTGAATCTGTTACCCAGCAAAAACCTTCTTCCTGTAATCCTACTCAAGATTGCCAGCTTCCAGACAATTTGTCAGCAGGGTTGGTTTTTTTCATATTGTCAAATATATATTTTATATTTCTATATAAATATATGTTTATATATATATATATATATATAAATCCATGGATTTTTTGCCAGCAACTCTGCAACAAGCACTACTGTATTTTCTGTTGTGTATATCTGGGAAACACAAATATGAAATTGCACAAAGATAATCACTAGAGAATGAAGCACAAGAAGCCTTTCCTGGCACTGATACCTGGGCAGAGAGGATCAGAATTGTCTGGGGCTAAGCTAGATGTAGCAGTGTGAACTTTGAAAGTACAGATCTCACCAGCATTTCCCTTGATTCCAGTCAACTTTGTTAGACAACTTCACTTGGAGTGAACCAGTTTGGGCAATTTTGATTTACTGTCTGTCAAAGATACGTTTCTTTATATGGACTTGGACTATATGGATGTTTCATAGTCCTATGGGACTTTTTTTTTTCCTTTTGGTGTCACTTTCAAATTTGGGGCTTGTTTAATGAGAAGATATTGTATGAAGACAGAAAGAATCAAAGGACTCTTGCACCCTTCTCTCTTGTTCCCTTCTTTCCTTTCTACTTCCTTTACTGACCTTTTTTCTCCTAGTGGTTTAATTATTTATTAGCTAGATTTTTTGCTTTTAAATAAAGTACTTATTGAAGAAAAAAAGAGTAGGAAAATAAAGTTTTGGACAGTGATTTACTGTTCAAGCTTATATAGTCTCCTTTATCTCTTTTCACATAGATCGTTGATTTCACTCCGTCAAATCACGAAAGTTACATTTGATTCCCTCTGTTCCATCTGAGTTGTACTTAACACATAGATTTGAGAAAAAAAGGAAAAAAGATTGTTTCCAAATTATTACTGATGCTTCTGATCATCTGAGCACAGCTTGGGGCCTGCCTGCCTATGACATAAATTAAAATAATCTGAAGATCTGTGTGAAGCTGACAGTAGTAACCTTAAATAACTTCCTCCACTGTTGTTGTAAAGAAGAGACAACCTCCTTGATCAACTCTGTTGACTAGAGAGTCACCTTACTTCAAAGGCTAGGCACGTTAAGATTCTAGTAAATCACTGGAGCAGTTGAAAGGAAGTGTATGAAAAATACTTGTAATTTTTCTTAAGCTGTACTTTCTATAATTATTGTTATGCATGTATGCTTCTCAATATATGTATCTGAATCACAGTTTCAGGGAGGAAAATCTTTCTAGTTTGCTAGCAAAGTCTAGATTGGTTGGTCTGGATTCATGGTTTACGATTTTCTCACAATATACATCATCTACTGTATGACTGATACTCAACTACGACTAGAATGTTTTTTTGTGTAGGTACGCTTATTTTCCTTGAAGCATGCAGAGATCCTCTTTCTCCCACTTTTCTTGATTAAATTAAATGTCTGAGCTCAAAAATTGGAGGGGGGGGGGGAGTGGAGCACCAGAAGACCTGAGTATCTGCAGTTTTGACATAAGGCAACATTTCTTTATGAAAACAACAAACTGTTGTTCCTGACCCAGTGCTGGAGCCCAAGCCTCTTGTCTGTTGTGTCTTCTAAACTTGGTTCTACTAGCATATCTTTTAACCTTTGACTAGTTTTGCCTTTCTGGGAAACAGAAGATATACAAACAAAATAATCAAATATATAGTTATAGCACATAATCTTAAGTATTTAGTCTACACATGAAAGGTTATATTTCACCTGTCCTTAGGCAAGGTGGTAGCTTTTGTGAGGCCCTCTCTTTTGCCTTCTGCAAGACACTGACAAAACAAGTGTATATTATTATTCATTCGGACTCTGAAAGGTAAGGAATCATAAAATGAATCCAGCAAAATAATAGTGTCATGTTCTTTATTGCAAGAGTCAAAGCCCGAGATCAAAGGCTCAGGAAAAAACAAAGTTTGACAAAAAAGAATCAGTTGGGAGTAAGGGTCACAGCCAAACAGGAACAAAAGAATAAAGAGCAGAAGAAAACATCTGCAAGCCTTGCTTGTGGGGAGGGAGAAGGAAGTAGGAAGAGGGAGGAACCTTTCCACATACTTGCCCTCAGAGGTTTGCATACATTTGTGTACTCCACATTGTCTGAACCTGATTTATAAAATAGTTAAAATAGTTGCATTGCAGAGATAATGAACATCACAGATGACCTCTACAGAGGGGTTTCCCTTCCCCTTTAGGGACAGGGGGAAGAGAACTTTCTAGCCACAGAAGAGCATAAAGATTTTAGGAGCTTTAACCACCTAACTCCCATAACTTTCCTGGGATATGTTATATATGTGCAGGTCTGTGCAAGCAATTTTGTGAAAATATAGTCTCCTTATTGTTCCCTACTTCTCCTCCCCATCTTTATATGTGGCTCCACTAAATAAAGTGGGCAGGACTACAAAAGAAATATCCAGAGGCAGATTCTTGTGGGGTGAACAGTACTAGACTTGCTCTGGCTTCTGGCAGAGTGATGAGCCCCAACCCGGGCCACGACTGAGCACTCACACAGAGACAACACATAATTCACCCTTATATTCCTCCTTACTGCCCGTAATTATCCCAGGATGGGCTGCAGTAAGCCACTGAAAACCTAGAGAGGCTTTAATTTGTACCAGTAGTCATTCTTGCAATCACCTTTCATTTCTGTGCCTTAAAGCCAGAAAGATATACCTTCTGTCTAGTAAATCAGTGGGAAGGCTTCAATAAAAGTATTGCTTTCACAAAACTAGCCTCAGTTGGCAAGGCCAGTTTTCCTAGGCTTCCTCTATAGCCAGTGTCGTGAAAAATGCTGATTAGGAGTTTCCTTTAGTATCCGCCTTTAGTATCTGAGGAGACTATCACTTTCCATTAATATGAAAGTTTCCTGAGCAGAAATATTCTTTATATCACTATAGAATATTGCTGCTTCCTTATCTTGTCCCACTTATTTCCTGCAGAAGAGGTTAGCAGAAGTAGATTGGTACATCTCCATGGACTAAGCATTACATAACTCACCTTTTACCCTTTGCACTCAGTAATGCATCAAGGAAACATCCTTTATATGTGTTCTCACACACGAACAGTTAGGCTATACAGAAAATGTTTAGCAGGTAGAAACACAGTAGAAAATGGCATCCATGAAAGGGATAGTTCTCAGTACTCCCTCTTGCATGATTGATATGTTTTTTACAGGTCATGTTTTGCTACTTATAATATTTACTTGGCTATATTTTTATTCAACTGCTCCTGACGTAACTTCTATTTATGACTACTACTAAAGTAGTGCAGTTCACTCATCAAAGACCAAGTTCTACAGTATTCTTACCTCTGTAAATTTTTAGAGCAGTTTGATTTCTCACTGTATGAGTCCTTTGCTGTGTAAATATATGCTTTCAGTGGTTTCCAGTGCACTGCAAACACAGGTGAGACAGTAAAAGTGGGAGATGATCTTTCCAAAATGTGTCATTAAACTCAAAATAAAAAAGAACTTTTCTCCAGACTCTGACTCAGAATTACGAAACATCTTTTCCATACAACACACCGTAAGTGAGTATTAGATGTGGCCATCAAAGTAACCATGGAAGAGTAGACTCCTCTATCAAATAGGCGGGCATTTTTTTGCAAACTGGGACTGGTGAGATCTTTTGAGAAACAATGAAAAAATGTTTCACAGTGTGAAAGACTGACAAGTGAAATTCATTCGTCATGGGCAGATTTTTAATCACTTAAAATCTTCAGGTTGATGACTGCATGTGTCTTAGGTAGACACAACTTGTTCAGACTCAGAACCAATTTAGTTTTAGTGGTAAATTAGCCTTGGCTAAGAGCTAAACTCCCATCCAGCTGCTCAGTCACTCTCCACCCCAGCAGGAGGTGAGGAGAAACCAGGATTAGAAAGCTTGCATGTAGAGATAAAGACAGGGAGATCGCTCCCCAGTTACTATGATGGACAAAACTGGCTCAGTTTGGGGAAGACCAATTTAAATTTAAAATTTTGCCAGTTAAAATAGGTTAGAACAGTGAGAAGTAAAAGCAAACATTAAACCAACTTTCTTCCCCACTCTCATAGGCTCGGCTTTGCTCTTTCATTGACAACTCCTCTACGCACCCCAACAGTGGCACAGGGTGGGTGGGGATGTGAAGGTCAATAGGTAATAGTTCCTCTCTTCTGATCTTTCCCTACCACACCTTCACCCTGCTCCAGCAGGGACTCTCTTCATGAGCTTCAGTTTTTCACTGGGGGTCTTGCACAGATTGCAGTGGATACTTGCTCTGGTGCGTCCACACCCACACCCTCTTCCTTCTCTTCCTTTGATTCTGGTGTTTCCTCCACTTTTCCTCACTCTTTTTGTTACCTCATCTTTTCCATGCCCAGCAATTTTGCCTTTTTCTAAGTGTTTTCTCAGAGGCACCACCCGTTTCACTGTTAGGCTCAGCTGTGCCCTGCAAGGGATCCAGCACAAAGCAGACCCTGCCCTCAAAGCCTCTGCAGCCTCCAGCTGCCAACACCTGCATGTCTACAAACAACAGATTTCAGTAAGAGAAAGGGATAAAATCCAATGGCTGGTGCTTGAGTCTGACACTAAAATTTTGCCTTTATTGATAATAGACACCAAGTGTTCTCATCAAAGCAAATTCCAGCTACCAATCAGTCACTGCTTCCACATAAAACTTGCAACCAGTTGCAGCACTGATACGAAGCCTCTTCAGAATCTTTAAAATAGAAACCATATTTTTATGAAAGACAAAGTCAGAAATGGAGATTAGTTTCTGAAATTGGATACAAATCCCACTTTAAGGCTTGTAAATCTTGTAGATTCACGTGGTTTTGTCTGATCAACACTTTACTGTAAATATCACCTATCTTGAAAAAACCACATAGTTTCAATTTCTGCATTTTAACATCTTTCATAAAGCTTTCTCCAGAGAATTTGGCAGCCTGTTTAAAATATATGTAGAGAAATTCAAACATAAACATTTTATGATAGTTAAAATATTTGCTTGTATATTTGGAATATATCAACAACATATTGTGTTATACTGTCTTTGAATACTGAAATGTAAAAATGCATCCTGAATATTCTTAATCATGGTAACATTGTTTTATAAATATGGTAATAAATATTAAATCCTGTGTAATGCACATATGGAAGACATAGGCTTTTTGAGACATGCAGGGTCATTTCTGCTTTGCAAATCATGAACCTTAAGAGAAACATCCCTTAGAAGAGGCAAAAGAGAAGAATTTGTGAGCAGAGTCAAGGATTTATGGTAGATCCATGTAGGAACTCTCGAAGATTTAGGCATCTAGCTGCCACTTTTTGTGCAAGGTTACAGGTTAAAGGTTACAACTTCAACACTCCATCTAAGATGATGCCTAACCCAAGAGGTACCTGTGCCTTCGACTTTAAAGTATTCAAGGTGAAGAGAATCCTGTTTCTGAGCATGTTCTTAAAGGCCACCTTCTCCCTACGCTTCACCAACAGAAAGAAAACTCAGCTAAAACTTTTAGGATGCACAAACTCTTATGCAAAAGGTGGATTTGAATTTTTCAGAGGATATGAAAACTTCACACAGAGGATATGAAAACTTATCACTAAACTCTGCTTTTTATGACAGCAGGCTCAGCTTCTTCTTCTACTTGAAAAACTATAATAATTTTTACCTAAACGCTATCTTTGCAACAAGCTATCAGATATTTTAGGGAGACGTGACCTTCTATTGCCTTCTGCTGAAGCTTAAGAAATCATTATGCAAGGGTTAAAGTAGAGAAAATATGAGTGAGAATTACCTCTATCATTTATTAAGCATACTGTCATCTGAAAAAGTCCCCATCCTGTTCCAACAATATTTTCCAGATTTTTCCTTGAAGTATTCATGAGAACAAAAACTGGAGTCTTATCTTGTAATACTTAATGTAGCAGAATTCCCTTTGATGGCCTTGAGCTCTCTCATGTCTTCTAATGATGCTTTCAGAAAGGTTCTTCTGCTTCAGATTCAGTCTTGGGTCAGGAGTGGAAAGACACTTCTCACCTCCTATGATCCAGGCAAAGTAAAACTCATGGGGTAAATTCTCAAGGAAGAAGGAATAAAAATAGGTCAAGTATAGGGAGAATGGTTTCTAATTCTACATTAGAAAACATCATTTTTATTATTTATTTAGAAAGGTGGGAGAATAATACAGCTTTATGTATCTGTAGCCTAAGTCAGGAGTTATGTGATGGGAACTTTACATAAAATTAAAAAACAAAATAAAATGATACATCATGACTGTTAAAACTAACAGCAAATCTGTTGTGTTCTATGAAAAATGGAAAATGCATATGTTCTATATGAATAATGAATTTTAAAAAAATTAGTCATCTGACAGTATATTCAGTATATAAATTTGTCTTTCAGGTGTTGGTCAAAGAAAAAGCTGCACATAAAGGATGACCTCATGAGATACTTCTGCAGCAGTGAAGGAATCAAGTATTGTTTCCTCATGCCCCCTGAACTTTGCAGAAGGGCAGCTGATAAAGACCTAACCAGGTCCAGACAGATGTCAATTGCTTCTCCTCAAGGATTCACAGGGAAAAATTTTATAACTTCTGGTTAATTTGCTTCTACCATGATTTTCCCAGTACTAATATATTTGCAACCAGAGTTTGGTGCTAGTAAAAGCTAGATGCTGACAGCACTTCTGTAGTAAACACTGAATGGAAGAAGTCTTTGAGTATGAATCACATGTGAGACCACAGCAGCAAGAACAAATCATGCACACACTTAAGTGAAAAAATATGTTGGCCAGTACATGAAAACTATATCAAGGCTGAAAGCAGAAAAAGGTGCTAGGCTGATGAAAAGAAGGGTAGAGCTGAGAAAGAAAACAGAATCAGTATAATGTTAAGGAAGACTAGTTTATGACAACTGGGTAGTTGAATAGATGAAAAATATCAAAAGGGAAGTGAATATGGAAGTTTTGTTCAGAATGAGAACTAGAAGTGAGGAAATTGAGAGGAAGTCATAAATCTGTTGACCTACAACAATTACCTTACAAAGTTTGTTATGTGAATTGTTCTGCATAAAATTATGAACGGTTTCTGCTGTGACGGTCAGGAAAATGAATGACACTAGACCATTTTTGTTCATATTCATAACATCCTACAAAACCAAGGAAGACAGTTTAAAGAACTCATTTTTGAGTTAGCCAAATCATTGAATGGAAAGGCTCTAGTACTCTATGTGTACTATGTAAAAAGAATGTTTAAATTGCCATGTAACAAGTTCCTTAACATTGATGAAGCAGAGACAATAGTTGACAGCCAGCTTGCATATTAACAAAAGGAAAGCAGAGATGTTTAAAGCCCTGAAGAGTTAAAATGAGCTTGATTTTGCTTTGACATACTACAGGAATGTAACAGGAATTTTACATAAAAACAAAGAGCTCTAAATTCAAACTGGAAAGTAGCAGACACTCTTAAAATATGCATATTGGATGTCAAAAAGGAATGTAGGTAGAGAAATTAAAATAAATGAAATGCCTTCTGTAGCAAACTATTGCTATAGAATTCTTGGCTCTGACAGCTTCCCAAGGACCCCCATCTGAATACTGATACACAGATTAAATGGAAAATAATCCTTTTTATCCTTGGCTGTGGTTTCCAGCAGAATCAGTAAGTCTGAAGGACAATAGAAATGTGATTACCCCATTAATTTGCAGGGCCAAATTTAACAGCAAAATGTCACCTCTGCAAATATCCTAATGAATTTTCAGGCAGATAAAAACTGTGAGGGTTCATTTCAGGATGAATTAGTACTTTTAGATAAATTTTGAGACATTTCTGAATTCCTTTCACTCTGTCACCCATCTTGAATGTTTACTCCCTGGTGCAAAAGTGGAGAGAGGGACAGATTTGTTTCTGTTCCATTTAAGGCAGATAATAAACCATGTTTTCTCCTTTTAAAAAGAGATTAATTTCTTCCCGAGGTAATAAAATTTATCTGTGAACTTTGATCTTCCTCCTAAAGAGTGTAAACAGATACACGCTTATAAAAATGTGAGTCAAGATAAATAACATATGCAGTAGGACTCAATCACTGATTCTTTGTTACAATCTTTCCCTTTTTCTGTAAATCAGAGTGGGGAAATGATTATAAAACTAGGGAAATCAACATCAGAATTGGGTCCCTCATTTCCATAGTTGACTCTGAAACACCTAGCACACACACACAGAGGTGCACAAATAAAGAATAACTATAAAAAATAAGAAAGTAGACTTTCCTCTTTTCTCAAGTTAATAGCAAAAGACCTTGAGAATTTGACCTAATGAAGAATGCAGCATAAATCTGCTAGGCAACTATGAATATATGTTTTAAGGACTTGGGAAATTCTTTTCATTGTTCTGACCTCAAGAGCGTCAGTATTGATATCTCTTGGCAATGGAAGCAGAGATTGGCAAAGAAACAAGACTGTTGTCTTGATTTTTGAACACTAAAGAGTTTCTATTATGAAGCAGGCAAGACTTGCACAGCATAGATTTCTCCTGAGTTAAAATATATACATAACTCTTGGCTATTCACATAAGACTCATAAATGATGGACACTCCATGCTTCCTGAAAGCTTTGGGAAATTTAATGGCTTGAAGGAGTCCGCATACAGTCTGTTAAATTTCTAAGTGTGAGAAGAAAGAGCTCCTTTTAGCAGTCATCAACACTAACTATAATTTCTAAAGCAGTGTCAACAAAAAGTGCAGTAAACCATTATCACTTATACAAGCTTATTACTATATACTTTGAGAAAGTAGTAGCTGCATCTCTTTTGTTTAGATAGATGCCATAGGAAAGGTGAATCTAAGAAAACTGAATATTTTGACTAGTTCCCTTTGTCAAATATTTCATGATTCTCTTTTTGGAGGCATAGAGGAGGTTGTAAAACTATCAGTTCTGCTGGCTTGATTAAGATTGATACAGATGAGGAGGTTTTGATCACTGCAATGTAAGAAAAACATTAAGCCATTAAAGAGCATCCAAAGGAGGGCAATGAAGATGGTGAAGGGCCTTGAGGGGAAGCTGTATATGAGGAGCAGTGAAGGTCACTTGGTCTGTTCAGCCTGGAGAAGAGGACACTGAAGGGAGACCTCATTGCAATTACAAATTCCTCATCAGGGGAAGAGAAGAGGCAGGCACTGATCTCTCCTCTGTGGTGACCAGTGACAGGACCCCTGGGAATGGCCTGAAGCTGAGTCTGAGAAAGTTTAGTTTGGATATTAGAAAAAGGTTCTTCACCTAGAGGATGGCTGGGCACTGGAACAGGTTCTCCAGGGAAGTGGTCAAGCACCAAGCCTGACAGAATTCAAGAAGTGTCTCAGACACATGGTGTGACTCTTGGGGCTGTCTTGTGCTGGGCTGACTTGCACTCGATAATCCTTATGGGTCACTTCCAACTCAGTGTATCAGTGATTCTGTACGTCCTAGAAGTTGTAGTAAAAACCTAGCTTGCACATCTAGTGAGTCTTTTCTCCACTTTACCATACAGCCCTTGGGTTGGCTCTTCCCACACAAGGTTATATTTGTGCCACTGAATATCTTTTCTTATGATCATTGGACAGAACAAAAAAGTGTGAGCCATTTTGCTTTTATTACCACTGAAACTCTGTTCTCACCTAAAAAGTATAGGCAGCACAGACTTGGGAGGAGGAAGTTAAACTGCAGTCCTACCTACAGTTTAAGTATCCTATTAAAGGAAAAAAGAGTTATTCGTAGGAGTGTCAGTTGATCAAGACAACTTTGTAACAAACTATTGACTCTATGCTCTTTTTCCAATACTGTAAATAAAATAGACACATGCTTTTGTTATTCTGCTAGTGTTCTGATAGGTAGATGACATTCAATTTCATATTGGGCACTATCACCCATATAGGTGGTGCTTACACAAACAGCTGTAATAATGGCAAATTAAAGTATAAATACACATTTAATACATAATATAAATGCATATTTGATACATATGCTAAACTTGAAATGGAGATTTAATTTGGATAGTGATCAGCAACTTTTGCCAAGAATGAGAAAGCAAGGTGGGTGTACATATTTCCATACAGCCTCTAGGGAGGGAAGTAACCCTATGCTATCCCAGTGTTTCTAGGTACATCTGTGATATCTCTCAGCACTCTATATTTCAGGAAGTCAGCCTGTTTGTGAAGTTATTGTAAGGTAGCAGCGGGCATAAGTAAAACACTGCTAATATAGTACTTGGCCAAAAGTAGCCTCCCCTGTAGGAGTTTGTTTATAAATTGCTTTGGTCCACTTGACAAGGTCAAATCCATTCTCTTAATGATGAATCTCATCTGTTCTGGTGCAGAAAGAAATGTTTTCTTTCACTTCTACGTGTGGTAAGAGCTCATTCATCTCTGTATGTTCTAAAGGGAAATCTAGCTACATCAGAGAGAGAAGGAGTATTCAGAGGGCAACTGATGGCCAGGAAGATATATTGAATTCACTTTCCTGGGACAGACATTCAAATGGTAACAAGTGATAGAAAACAGCTCTATATTTCAGCATGATGTGTGTTCTCTCTCTTATGATTAAACCCCCTGTGGGCCATCTGCATTTAATGGGTTAGAACTACTTTGTAGCTGCAGTTTTTTCCTTCCTTGGCTCTTATTTATTTGAGAGAAGAGCAAACTGCACTCTTAAAAGTGCAGCATGTAGGAAACACTGCCAAAAGAATGAGAACAAAAAGGCAAATTTATGGGCCAATGTTGTTTTAAGCATTTAACAGTATAAATAGAAAGTGTAGATAAATGTGAACATGTAAGTGGCTCTGTTTATCTTAGTTGTATTATTTGCCTAAATTCCAGAAGAGAATTAGTCCAATTAGTTTATACAAGGGTTAATGTTCTGCTCTGGACTAGCAATTTAGCATATGCATAGAATTGTTTTCACACCAAAACTAACACTCCTCCTTAGAAGAGGTATCCCTAAAAAGTAAAAGCATTGGTCTTACCCTCCTTGTCTCTCTCATTCTTTAAAAAAAAAAAGTTTAAAAAATCGGGCACAAATACAGAAACTGTTATATTAAAATAGATGCAAATTGCTGATTTAATAAATTTCAGTGTTTTAAAAATAGTTGAATGGACTACCTTAGAACAAAACGTTCATATAAACTAAGTAATGTTGTTCCAGGATGATTTGACTTAGAATAGTATATCTATTATGTGTTTATTAGGGATCATATTCTACTCCCAAGTGAGGTCACTGGCAAGATTCCCATTAGCTTCAATTAGGATTTGACCATAAGGAGATTTTTGAGTAAAGAAAATTTCATCCCTCCTTGCCAACACTGAGTTTTCTGGGTCTAAATATTCAATAAACTTCTAGCCAATGAGTGTGTTTTCCTCTTTTCTCATTGTATATACTACTTAAGCATTTGCTAAATAATACTCACTAACTCTGATCTCTATTCCAGACCCTTTTCTGAAAGGGCTCCAAAATCATTTAGTATTTTATTTACCCCATGTGTTCAAATGACATCTGACAGATTTTTCCGTATATAAATATACATTTCATTACACATTAAAATGTTTATAACAAGTAATGAGAAAAATCATTCTTAGTACATTAGAAACTGAGTTGTTCCCCTAATATCCCTTTGAAAGAAAAAATGCAATTAGTATGTTTTGTATTCTCATTTTCTGTTAAAGGGCTCAGTTGTTTTCCATTTTTATGATTAAAAAAAAATTTGAGTAGATACACCTGAGTAAATACAGTCTTCCAAAGATTCAGATACTTCTGGTTTTGAGGATGCTATTTAATGCAGCTTTCATTTTAACTGTACCCTTCTCAGATGGGCAAAAATATTATGAAAGTTTTAACTAGGACTTTTCCCCACCTACAAGCAGTTTGTTAATTATAATCAGACTGTATTTAACCAAAACCAAGCAAACTAAAGTTTTTGTTTTCAATTAAAAAAAAAAAGGCTTTTAAGCAATTTTTTCGTTCCTCTCCATACCAATAAATTGCTCTTTCCCAATAATGGTATCAAAAATCTAATATTTTGCAACTACTGGATTGTAGCAGAAGACTTTGCCCTGCTGTAATGACAGAGAGACTAAAATAAACCATAGTTGGTGCTTATAAATGGATATTCTCCCAGGAGTACAAAGCAGGGAGGATCAAGCCTATTCAAATTATTTTTTATAATTAAAGAATGCAGAAACCTTCATTGCCTCAGTTTCTGAGAGGTGAAGTAGCCAGCTGTTAGCTTATGTAGGGTTGCTATAGTTAGAACTACAATACAGAAAAGCACTCCTGTGAAAGCATCTTGTGAGCCATCAAGTTCCAGTCTATAAGCCAGTCAGAAAGTATTTTTGACCTGATCCTATAACCTACATTTTCTGAAATTATGTTTTCCATGCTAACATCAATTACTTTAATCAATATTATTTCCTATACATTGATGTATTTATTAGTCTTGTCTACTGCTTACTCCTGTGGGAATAATCACTGTTATGGTAGGCAGCTTGAGCTAAGCTGAAGTTCTGAGTTGTTGAGTGAGGCCTCACAAGTATAAGGGCTCACAAGCCCTTATTCTTTGAGAAGACAGTGGATTTTGAAGACTCACCTATCTGTTTTTGGGATTTTTTTCTAATATTGAAAAATCAGTGGCATCTCGTGTGGACTGTGTTTGAAGAGATTTGGTGAGGAAATGTATAATTTTTATGCTGCTATTTAAAATAGAGTAGCAATAAGTGTCAGAAACAGGCCAATATTTGGAATATGTCTTATGTGATAGTGTGATATGTTCCTCCATTTGCATGCCATAGCCATATCAGGTTTAATGAGTTTGTGGTGCAAAGGAGAATGGCCACGCTCAGGAATTTGGTAGACTGCTCCAACCACCATTGTGCTTTAATGATCTACCCTCATGATGTTTTAAAAATGCAGAGAAAAAAATAAATCTTGAAATTCATTATTAGAGATGTTTCTCCACAAAACTACTCTTTAATTTCCCAATATGTAGTTATTGCTGGTGACAGTCACACACCTACCAACCCTGCCGCTTCAAGACTTACTATTTGGTTTCTTTATATCCCTCATTAAACTCATATTGGAAAGATGGCAATACAATAAATCTTATGTTTCCGGGTGCTGGTGAGCTTTAGGTGGGAGAATTTAGGCAAGGAGAGAAGGGAGGGTTGCATGAGGTTTAGGATTCCCCCTTACTGCAGCACTGCACCGGGACTCTCCTCCCAGGAGTTTATACTGCTGTCCCCAGTCATCATACTCGCATATTCACTGCACACTCCATCATCCTGATGCCAGCCTAGTCTAAAAAATCACTGTAGAGGAATAAGAAGGCTATATTCTGGAAATGAGTGGGCCACTAGTTGTTTGTATATGAAGGTGCTGGGGGAATATGCTGGTTTGGGCTGGGGTGGAGCTAATTGTCTTCACAGTGGTTAGTACAGTGGGGCTATATTTGGATTTGTGCTGAACATAGAGTTGATAATAGAGGTTTGGTTTTTTTACTGCTGAGCAGTGCTTACACAAAGCCAAAGACTTTTCTGCTTTTTGTACTGTCACGGTGGCAAGGAAGTTTGGGGTGCATGGAAGGTTGACAAAAGACAGCTGGGACAGGTGACCCAAACTGACCAAAGGGGTATTCCAGATCATATGACGTCATGCTCAGTATATAAAGCTGGGGGGAAGAAGAGGAAATATTTGGAGCCAAGGTGTTTGTCTTCCCAAGTCATCATTACTTGTGATGGGGCCCCACTGTCCTGGAGGTGGCTGAACACCTGCCTGCCCATGGGAAGCAGTGAGTTAATTCTTGTTTTGCTCTGCTTGCATGCGTGGCTTTGACTTTACCTGTTAAACTGTCTGTATCTCAACCCATGACTTTTTCCAGATTTGCCCTTCCAATTCTCTCCCTGATCCTACTGGTAGGAATTGACTGAACAGCTACATGGGACTTGGTGGCTGGCTGGCGTTAAACCATGACACAGGAAAAAAATGAGTGCCTTGTCTCAGAAAGAACTTCCCCTGGAAACATGTTAAAACTAAGAAGTATAAGTGTTTTTAATTAGTTGAAACTCTGATCAGTCTGGTTTAACTCTGAGTTCTAAATAGCTCTGATATTTAAAAAATTTATCAATAAAACAATTAATCTGTGTCATTTTGAAAAAAATGTAATATTTTATTCTTTGCAAACCAGATAATTTGCTTCCATCATGCTAAATGATCTCACTATTAAATGCACAATATTAGTTTGTTAAATTATATACCATACAGTTCGCAGTCAAAATAAAATGCCTTTAACATATTGAACTGGATCTTTTCAACACTTCACAGTGTAAAATATTATGACAGTAAAGAAGTGAAGTGAGAAATGCCGTTCATTTCCGCTTATTCTCAGCAACAAAAGATGCTTTCATTGATATGTTCCTGTGGTATGTAACACTACTGATTAAACTGTAAGTAGAAATCATTTTTGTCAATTTTTTCTGGCCATCTTTATCATAAGGGGACTTGGTCTTTAGCTGCTAATTGCAATGTTGTCTATCACTTATGTGAGTCTCTAAAAATCATAATATAAATAAATTTACATTTCATAGAAAAATTTATATTTGTTCAAAAATTTGTTCAAATGCAGGTTTAAGATTTTCAAATTGTTGAGGAATCAATCATAGGAGAAAAAACAGTGCAGTGCTATATCATGACAAATTCTTTACAGCAATAATTACAACAATATTTCACTTTCTCTTTTAACAGGATAGGGACTCTTTGCCCAAAAGTTCTATAAATTTACTTCTCAGCATAGCATGATGATCACATATCTCAAACATTAGTTAAAGTACTTGGCAGGAAGGCTATGTAAATCACCTTCTTTTGTTTTTAGTCCATTTTCCACATGTTCAAAAAGCAGTGAAAGAATTAGTTATTTGTGTTAAGAAATCCTTACGTGAATAAAATCAAAGCATAAGAACAAAGTCCTGTCAAATGTGGAAGTATAATCCAGTGGAAAATAAAATCATTTACCTTGAATAGAAACTTGCTCAAATTATTTGCATATACCAAAATGTTTCTTTTCTCGATTTTTTTTTAATGAAAAAAGAACACTACAAATAGCTCTGTTGGGTCTATTTGCACTATTTGTGGAATAAAGGGCTACTCATCTTGGTTAAAAAATCTGAATCTGGCCTTAAGCCAATGTGGGCCAGATTCTGCTATCCTTACCAGAGCTGAATAGTACCTTACGCCTGGGCCTGATTATGAACCGATTACTCAAGTTATGCTGAGTGGCTTTTTTTTTTTTTTTTTTTGTATGAATGGGGCCATTGTGAATAAATATTTACAAGTGATTCACAATTTGGCCTATGTGAGTCATCTCACTCCTATCAATGCGTCTACTCATGGAGTAAAGCACTACTAAATAAAAGTGGCAGAATGTGACCCTGTTGTAGTACTTGACATCTAACACGAAGATACTTTTTCATTAGCTAAATGAAACTCTGCAAGCAACAGACTATCATTCATTCTTTGAGACAAGGCTGATGCAAGAGCATGACAAGCTTAATGTAGGCCTGCAACTTATCACACCTCAGGTTTAATGAGGAGTTGAATACCTATTTATTTAATGCATAAAATTATGCTAACAACATGTAAAAAATAATTTCCATTGCTAGATTTCAGGATGAAGAATTATTAGAATTGCATCACTTTCATTTAATTAAAATTAGCAGGAAGATGGCATGGTGCTTTATTTTCCCCTTTGATTTTGGAGGCTTCAAGCATTTAATAATGTTACAATATTTTGAAAATAGATTTTTTTTCTCCTGAAGCAATCTGTCAATGCAATAAATGCTTAAGAATTGTTAATTTTACTCTTGACACAAACCTTGTACACATTATTTTTGGGAAATTTCAGAAGACAACAAAGGCAAATTCTGCTATGAAAATAAATAAGTAAATTAAAAGAGGCAACAATAAAAGTGGCTTGGGGTTTACCAGCTAAACCTTTGTTTCTTTACCCACTAATGAGTACTCTAAAAAAATTATCTGGAAATCACTTTGCCACGTTTTAAATGCTATACCTTAAAAAAATGTGGAAACTGGATCAAATAACACACACACAAAAAAGGGAAAAACACTTTTGAACTGGTAACAGTTAGACCTGCTAAAAAAAAAAAAACGAAAACACACTTGCATTTCCACCACTTTCATTCTTCTGCACGTGGCACAAGTTTCTATATAAAATTAGTGTCTCTACCTGTCCCAATAAAATTCTTTTTTTCCTTTTTTGCTTTAAGTTATAAGACTGATTTTACTGCAGTCTAAACAGACTGTAAAAAAGGGAAAAGATAACTTCTAGCCAGAATACTCTTTTCCAGTTTCTCCAGCCAAAGTTGAAGCTAATTTTTAGGAGAATCAAATCAGTAAACCACAAATTGGAGTATATGTTAAACTTTGAGTTTATCACTAGCACCAAATAGAACAACCTTCCTTTCAGCTGGTTTTTTTAATCTGCTGTAAAAAAAAAAAAAAGTTTCAACTGATCCTGACTGTTTCAAAGTTGTTTGTTTATTTCTCTGATAGGCTGCTGAATGGATCCATCTCCTATTTCTGTTTCAAGTTTAGCCCCCTTGAGTGGGAGCAGAGTAAATTTGGGGATTCCCGTGTGTTTGCGTTTGTGAGTACTGGTAGTTCTGCAGTTGCTGTAATGAAATGTGCTACCCGGATCTTCTCTTCTTCCCCCATCCTCCCTCTGTTACTAACTAATGGCCAGAGAGAAAAGCGAGGAGCAGGGGGTGCCCAGAGAGGTTGTATCCTGTTCTAATCACAGCCATGCAAGTCCTTCTTTATTTCAATTAATTTGCTTTGCCTTTATGAACCTGAGAGACTGACTGTTGCTTTCAAAGGGGCTGACATTTCACTCATCTGAAGGAGCTTGGAATGTGACAGGGGAAAGGGAGGAGAAGTAAATCAAAGCAGATAGCAATTCTCCAGATGTAAAGTATTTTTCTTCTCTTCAATTTTTTTTTTCCACCAGAAATGTCAGAAAGTCTGCTGACATTTTAATTCCTTTGTGATAGCTTGGGACCTGAGAGCCAAAACCTTCTGCCATTGCAGTAGAAAAGATTTTTCCTATATACTTTAAAGGTAGCAAACCAGTTTTATACTCTGGAAAACATGTTAAGAACAAACTGTAACTGAAACTAAATGGAATGTGTTCTTATACTGTCTTAAGGTCAGTTACAAACTGAAACTGGCAAGCCTTGTTAGACTGCCTTCATTTCAATTTGACTATAGAGTAGCAAAATCCAGTAAGACAGACTGTACTGGAAGTAAGGCTTCACAGTTGTGGGATTTTTTTCCCAAATCTGGATTCTGTTGAAAGTGGAGCAGTACTATTCCCTGTTCTCTTTTAAGTCACCTAAGGTTCATGACACCCTATTTGCAACCTTAAAGATTTAATTTAAACACTGTTTGACTTAAATAATCTGTGCACATCTTTCAAAACTCTATTAACCACTGTAATCTTACTTTTAGTGGTATATTTGACCAAAAAACCCTCATTATCTTTAACAGAATTACATTCAGGTCCATAAGATAAAGGAGTACCTTCTATTTTTATTACATTAGTTGTTCATTGATTTAAGTTCAATGAGCTCAACATGCATTTAGCAAAACAGCAGAGCTGGTTTAGAGCAGCAGCAGCACAACACTTAGAGAGTTCACTCTACAAATTCCACCTATAACATGAATGGTCATATATTTCCTTCTTTGCATGGTATGCGTAGAGATTTACATCATAGGTTTAGTATAATAGCTTTATTATCCTTTACAGAGTTGTTCCCTTATGAAGTATTCATTTGTAAACCATGAATTTTGTATACAGTACTGCTAAAACCCATGGAGTAGACAGATTTGCTAAGTTGTTTTATTCTTTTTTGCAGGTTCTGTAATCATATTTCATCAACTGGTACAACAAAACATACTTATATATAAAGACCAAAACAAAGAGGGCTTGTTGAGCTTGATGCGTGGTAAATCTATTTGGTTTATTCTTGTTTTATTGTTAAATATTATATTGCATTTGTTTAAGCAGACATTGTGTATATTGTGATTTCTAGCATTCCACACACAGCAGCTTATTTTTTGTTCCCTTTAAATATGAGAAATGAAAATGGTTTTAGTTTGCTATTAAAAAAAAAAACAAGAAATTGAGAAAGTGTACTGCTATATTACATGGCCCAGGAAATATTGGCTGCATGCTCTTTGGCTTTCATCCGTAGAACCGCAATGCTGGAGGACCTCCTTTCAAACTCTGGCTTTGTTTCAAAAGCGTGTCCATTGGTTGCCCCAGAAAGTAATGAGTCAGTGAAAAAATTATTGAGGGGCACGTGGCTGAACTGATTCTGGTGGTTTGAGAAGCCTGTGTAGCCAGAATCTGTCCGGGGTGAATGGGAATAAGGTGTCATACAGGAGGACGTATCTCGTGGCAGCATGCAGGAGGTAACCACAGAACCACTAGCCGCATTCCCTGCCCACAGATTATTCTGAATCTGGAACATATAAAAGGAATATGATTAAATTTACATAGTTCATCTTTTGTTTTCTGCAATGTTTGGTTTGCTTTACTTCACATATTCATCATTAGTTCTCCCCCAAAACAAGCAACAAGTACTTAACTAGTTCTCTGCAATCATGTTAGAAAATAGCATGAAGAGACCACATGAGTCAAAATACTAGGTTGTTCACTTAAGAGCAAGGGCTAAGTCATATTCCTTGTTCTGTCATCCATTTGCCCCATGGCACCATATATGATGTTTACCGTTGAACCTCAGGATGTCATCAGTCCAGCCAGTCAATAAGATTAGTGGAAACAACAAGTGACTTCAGAGAAAAGGTGTCAAAAGAGTGCATGAGATCATAGCTATTTATACCATAAAAGCCTCTCCTCACTAGAATTCTTACAATGCAATGTAAGAATGGTAGGAAAGAGTAGAAAAGGGTGAACAAAACAAACCCAGATGGATTTCTCAAGTGACCAAGCCCAACAAGTATCTGCAAAATTTAATATTGAGAAGACTTGCATAATTACTTTAAAACAGATGAAGCCATAAAACACAGGAATGCTTGATAGTGCAATCAAGATGGATTAAGAATTTTTCTTAAATTTGTGTCAAAGATAGTTCTGAGATAAAAGTACTTTTCATTATGGTTTTGTGTGAAATTATACTTTGAGGGCATTTCTGTTTGAGCACTCAGCCATAATAGGCTGCACTGTGCATCCCTGGAAAATGTTGCATAACAGACCAGGGCACAACTTTGTGGTTACCGGCAGTGTCTGGAGTAGCCATGTATTCAAGCTTTGATGTGTAATCCTTTCTATACTTGGCAATAACTTGAAGCTTCATTCTGAGCCTCAGGCCTTCTATCATCTGTGTATAGATGTTATTTATGGATAGGTGTTTTTCACTTGTTTTGTACTAGATAAACAAACAGGAAGACTGTCAAGACCAAACATAAGTTAGCTTTTGTCATTATCTCAGACATTTAAATGCATTCATTTATCCATGCTCTATTTACTTTGATTTGAGCAAACTTCACACTCAACAGCTGCCCTTCTGTTTTTTCAAACTCTCTACTCTCTATCTATCTACCTATCAGTATTACAAGAATATAAATTTCTCACATACTCAAACTCCCTCACTCATTTCTCACTTGCACATACCATTATACAATATACAGCTTTGTATGTCTTCTCCACTTTGACTTATACCTTTCCTGAATGCTGAATTTTTTAACATGTACAAATGTAAGACATTTTTAGCTCTAATTCACAGCACAGAACTTATCAGCCAGTAACTATATCCTTTCCTATTTGTTTTACTTTGTTGAATTTGTCTTCCTAAAAATCTGTTCTCTGTTCAGTATATCATTGCTCTGATGCACTGTGATTGAGCCCACGTCTTTGTTCTCTGCTGTATCTTGGAGTAGTTGCAGTTACTTTTCGGTTAGCACTGTAAAGTGAATTCCCACTTCAAACTCAATTTTACATTCATGTTCCAAATTCACAGACAAAGGAATTTTGACTTTAAGATATGAAGGTTATCTCTCTAGCTGACTGATTTTTTTCTGCCAAAGTAGAGGTCAGGGGAAGTAATGAATTATGTCAGACACACACATACACACAGAGAATGAAAACATGTTTCTAATGCTGATGAGTTGGGGTTTTTTCCCATTGTCCTATCACTTTGCAACAGCACATACTCATGAAACCACCAACAAGCTAAAGCAGTAAATTAAGGTTCACTGAACTTATCTAGCTGAGATCTAGTGCAGATAGCAGTTGCCAAATAGTCTTATATTAAAAGTTTGTATTTTAAACAGTTATATTAATGAGGTCATCAGAAACTTACAAAGTAATTTGGGCTCCTTGGGAATTTCAGCAGCAAAAAAGAACCAGCAAATGCTCAGTTTTGGTTTCTTGCAGAAGCCTGATGAAAAGCCATGGTAGCAACACATCTCCCCAAACTCTTGGTGTGCACAACTCCTAGTTTACACAGACATTCATAAGTGCAGTCATATATATAATTGCACACACACTTGTGAATGGAGCTTGCCTTTTCACACTCACACATACACGCAGCCAGTTGAGCACACCTCAGGCATCTGCTCCTGCATATTTTAGGTGGCCTGCTGCGAGGTAAAGGAGTAAGAAAGGCGCCTGGGGAAGGATATCGAGGATTTTCCCTCCTTGTCAGTCTCCTGAAATCTACATGAGGAAAGAGAATCTAATGAGAGTTTCAGAACTTCCAGTTCTCCAGTTCTCTCTACCCTTAATCAATTTTCAGAAGACTAAAACATCAGCCCATGGGAGACCACTCTTCAGCTTGGCACCATCCTGAGCTGCCTTATTACTCCTTAATTAACTTACCCAGGCCAGTTTTGACTTACAATCACACAAAATTGCTGAGGAAGGGACTAGTTAATCTAATATTAGCAGCATCTAATACAGGAGCTGTTTCTGAAGGAGCTCATGATCTCCAAAGCTAACTCATATGCAACAAAGTCTCATTTATCTGACTTACTAACATTTCTTTCTCAGAAATGCTATGCCTAATGCTGCAATCATCCAGGCAGCACAGATATAATTATGGGGAAAAAATTCCCCAAAAAACCTGTTTAAATAGGAACATGCACAAGTTTGCCTTTAATACAGACATGATGTGAAGACTTCAAAAAGTTTCAAAGGCTCAGTTTGAAAGTACCCAATAACCTATGTGGTCTGGAGGAATCACACAAACACTATTTCCTTCCATATTTCTAGTAGTTTGGTTTGCAGTAAACTAAGTTTAGTACAGCCAATTCCCCTGATATTTTTATCCTAGATAAATCTCTTTCAATCTAGCTTCATTGAGATTTCACAAGTGTAAATCAGAACAGAAATCAGCTGTAAATACTAAAATATAGTAATGTCTTGTTAAAGAAATATGTGAACAAACTGTTAATTCTTAAAACTTTCAAAGGCGTGCCCTAAATTTCTTCCTTAGAGGAAGGAATCCATATTAGTAAACTTAAGTTCAGGAATGCCCCAAGATGCTAGGAAAGTTTTCCATCTTCTCTTATGAGGCAGTTATGTTTTCCAAGAGAATGTTTCAGTCATATCATTTTTCTGTTCATTTTAGTTGGTTGAGTGGCTTCACTTTTGATATTAGATTTTCATTTCTTATCAAGGAATTACAGCATAAGTATCTTGTAGTGAAAATTAGGTGCAGACGGTATTCCTGTATTAAAAATAAATACAGTAGTGTTTCACAATGACTCAAAATTATCAAACCTTCTTCTGGTATGTTAGAAGGAAAAGGGACATTATGTACATAAATTTAAAGAAAATATTTTTCCTCTTAAAATCTTGTGTGATCCGTGAACTATATAAAAGCCAATTCAGAGACTGTGAATGAGGCTACACATACAACACATCTCTGGTTTCTGTTAACATCACAAACAACTTGAGCTTTGCTCTTGTGGTTACCATGAAATTACCAGAGCCCTTCAATATATTTACCTACTCTGTGTTTTATACACACATATACATACACACACACCCTTCCTGATAGAAAAAGAAATAAGATTTCATAACTGTGACAAGAACATAACAGAATTATGGTTGTTAACACAGCCATGATATCAGTTCCTAAGCACATGACCTTCTGCTTGACACTTCAGAGGAAAATGAGCTGAGGTAATTGGTTATCCTACTTGGTGTCATTCCTTTTTTTCTGTTAAACTTTTAAGCTCATTGAGATTCAGCCTTTTTACACAGCACCTGGAGAAATCACATAAACTCAAGTCTCAGCATTTTCTGAGAGTTTTGCTATCAGATTCTCCCAACACCAAATCTCTTGACTCATGTTATTTGAGTCACCTGCCTATCCAAATTGCAGTTTGTTTCTGACACACATATGAGCACACACACATTCTATTTGAGTAGGCGTGTATTTTAGTGTTTCACATAGGAAACAAAATTCTAATCTCTTTTAACATCTCTATATATTAAGTTACTATTATTATTGTATTACATAATAAATGTTATGTATGTTGAATGTTATTATAATTACTCTAGTAAGTAATTAGAAACTACACAATTACTCTGTTTTCATTGTGTTCTTGGACACTGCAAGGGAAACAAGAGTGGCGCTAACTGAACAGTTAAGAATTTATGAAATTACAGTAAACTTGAAGTCAAACTGATTTGCCAATTTTTTGTTACTCTTCTTGTATGAAACAACAATCCTTGCACTGCAAGAAAACACCAAACCTGTTCTAGCACAAGGAGCTGCTTTAGGCAAATTAAATGCAATAGCAGTTAAACTGCTCGAAACTGCTAGTTCACAATTCATGATATGTTGGTTGTTCCTAGTCCATCAGCACAATTAATCTGGTGAGTCATTTCCCACATTTTTTTTTTCTGAGGTCCTCTTAAGAACACCCAAAATATGGGTATACATTTGCTTATTCTTCCCAAGTTTGTAGATTCATAGATTCTCAGAATATTTTAAACTGAAAAGAACCTCTGTTCTGAACCTTTGCTTGCAGCTAACCTTGAATTTAGATAAGGTTACCCATTCCTATACAACTATGTTTTGAGTAGCTCCAGCTACAAGGTTTAATTAATTTCTATAGACAACTTGTTCCAAAGCTTTACCACTCATTGTATTTTTTTTATTTATGCCTAGACAGAAGATTTCACAATTTAATTTGTGAATCATTTTGTAGGAGCTGTTGGACCTAGTGAACATGAAGATCACTTGTACTGTATTGGGTTCAGGTACATATGAAAGAGCTACAGCACACCATTTTCAGATATGTCCATAAAATGCTAGTTGGCCCATGGTAGTGAGAGGCTTAATGATACAACTCTAAAATATGTGATAGACTCGTTCAGTCCACATTTAGGCTTACATTTGGTGAAGAAAATAAAAATTTGATAATTTGGTTCTACAGTTAAACAAGCTTGTTAAGCTGAAAAATAATGTAAGCCTTCATTCTTGTGCAGGATGCTTTGCAAACTGGAAATTTTCCCTACTGCAATCTCAGGGCCAGTTATGATAAGAATTAATTATATTTCACATTTATGATACAGTTAAAGACAAAATTTCATACTTTGAAAAATACTATTAAAAAAGCTGTATCTCAGAAAAAAAACAATCTGCCTTTTAATTAAGCCCCAGTAAAATCGCTCACACATTTAAATACATGTTTCACAAAAAACCTGTAGAGTAACAGACTGAATGTTGACACTATGAAGAGAACCACATACAGCGGTGGTTTAGAACCAAAGTGCAGTGCACAAGCTACTTTGTGTGTGGAACAGACACCACCCGAAAAGATTAGAAGTGTTACTCTTGAAAGATCAGCCACAGAAGGGCAAGTCAGCACACATGCAGCAAGCCACATACCATCCAGGTGGTGGCTCAGCCTGAGCTGTGTGCTGTCACAGCTAGACAGCATGAGTGTATGCTAAAACCTCTTTGAAGCTAGCTAGATATGTCCACCACTTCTACTCCTACTTAATGAGGGTACCCGTAGCCTTAATGAGCTATTGTGATTAAACATCATTTATACGCCTACTACAGTTAAAAGAAACTTTGATAACATGTGGTGTCTAATATATTCCATATGAACATTTAATTGCAGCATGTAACTTTGATTATTGCTAATGAGGATTACCCATATATACTAAGGCTAGAGAAAACTGTAAATCCAAGGACTTAGTACTTAACACATATACTGAAATCGCTTCTACACTCTTTGATTGCCAACAAGTCATGTGATGCCATGCCATTCAACACAATAATTTGATTTATCAGTCCAGGGGATGGAATGAAAATGTCAGCCTCTTCCTCCTATTTCTAAGATTTCAACATTCTCCCTTCTTTCTACACCTTCTATATCACTCCAGTTGCCATACTTTTGAAATGCTTTTTTCTCCTTAGGATTCCCACGTGCACTAAACTTGTATTTTCCAACCAAAACAAAAATCTAAATTCTGTCCTAACTCTTGCCTGCATTTTCAAGACAATAAAAAGCCCCAAACAGTTTACATGTCATACTCAGAGGGCAAGTAGAATGGTGTTTTAAAAGAACTTAGAAGGAAAATGTCAACAAATGAACACGATTCAAAGAACAAGCAAGAAGGAGGAAATGTGCAAAGTAAGGAAAGAGCCTAGGTGGAGGAAAAATGTTGCCCCTTATATCTGTTTTTCAATTATGCAATTTAATGTTTATTTACATGGTGATGCAGTTAACTATAAAGATAACACCTTTATAAATTTAACTCATACAGGGAAAGCTGGAAGTCTGTGTGACAGTATTGAAGGCTTTTGATCAAATTTCACTCAGTTATCAGAATGAAAAATACATTTTTAGAGATTGTCTTGCCTATTTTATACCTTATACTTTTAAAAGAATAATTGACCAGATTTTTTCCAACTTTAAAGGGAACCCATCTCTGGCATAAAAGTCCCTTTGGTTAAGTTTCCTAAGCACAGATGTCTAATATTTATCTGACCACAGCTGCCTGCCATAAAGGGTGTCTCCTTCGTGTAAATCCTGTTTGTGAGCACTCTAACAGTGTCTCGGATATCCTGATACATCTTTAATAACACTAGACACTGTACTTAGGAGACTTCCCCACAAAGTAAATCTGCATTAATTTCCCCACTGATAATAAGATACTTCATACTATCAGTAGAATATTGCTAATTAATGAAGCTCAAACCATCTGGGATATTTGTTTTAACCAGTAAATTATTCTCTGAGTGCACTTAAAATCACACACAACTGTGTTGTGTCTGCAAGAGGAGCTTGAGGTTCAAGTATTCAAACTAATGAAACTGAAACCTTTTACTAAAATGAATTAAAAGCACTGTGGATAACATATTCATAGAAAAATCTGATTTTCAGCATAATGTTGTTAAAGGCTTGAAAAAACATGTGAATAACAGATGACTGTGCTAGAATATTGCACTAACTGCCCTTCTCTGTAATCCAGGTGTTGCCATTATAATTAATGGAAGATGTATGCATGAAGGATTTGGGCAGTTCAGGAGATATTGAAATTCTTGGCAGACAGATGAGCAATTATTTTGCACAATAGGCAACACCTAAAGTCAACATACTCTAAAAATAATTAAGGTTAGAATGAAAGAGAAAAGCAAATAAATATGATTTTAAAAAAACAAACAAACAAACAAAACCAAAAAAAAACTAACACCCACCTAAATTATTATTTTGAAGATAAAGATGTGCAATTTAACAGCAAAATTAGACTGGATAATAAAAACAGATGTGGACCAGACCACCTCCAGAGGTTCCGTCAAACCTCAATCTTTCTCTGCTTCAGAGACAATCTTCTGTCTGAAATAAGCTGAAAGAATCATTTTCTCACAGGACAAACTTTTCTGGTGTACATAGTCACACAATGCATGATAGCATTATCTGAATTTGTATTGGATGAAGACAATTGATGAAAAAATTAAGCAGAAGTATCCATGACACCCTTTGATGACTGCAAGAGACTGGTGCTTCTGCTGGAATGCAAGTGGGATGTGTTTTGTCACCATATCCGTGGTGACACTCAAAGCAAAAAATCTTCAGACTGCAAATCCTTATAATGCACACCAAAAATTCACATTTGTTCCTGTTCCGTCTGCTACACAGCTGCAAACATCTCATCTTGATTTCACCCTTTTTCAACACTCATCAGGTGTTTGTTTTTTTCCCCATCAACACAGAATCTGTGTTTCTCTGTGTTAATAAAGGCTTCATAAGTAAGCTCTAGTGATCCGTGTTCCACAATCTCCAAGAAAAACTACTTACTCAAAAGTATGGAAAAGCTTGTCTAATATTTGCTTATTTCATTATCAAAATACGAGTGTTTGTACACAGGTGGTGGGAGGGAAAAACAGTAAAGAGAAAAAGGAGTATTTGATTTTTTTTCTTGCATTAACTACAATGAAATAATGAAATTGTTTAGGAAATCAATCTATAACACTAAAATCAAATATGCAGATAGCAATTTTAAATACCTCTTTCTGCCTGAACTGTGGGATAGATTGATGAATTTACTGCACGTTGCGTACTGTATATTTCTTTTCCATAATTAAGGCACTTGTAAATGGACATCTAGTTCAAAAGATTCGAATGTAGTGATGTTAGTCATCATCATGTTTTTAAAGCAGATTTTCTTTTTCTCGAGCATTCTCACTGGAAATGTTGTGTATATTATACATACACAGTTTTACTAAAGGTGAGAATTTAAGAATGTGAAAACTATGAAGAATTACAATCAGGTTAGCTAGAACATGAATTTTTATTCAATGAACACAACTTTCTCATGCAGGTGACCAAACTCAATAACATGTTTGTGTCTCTCTGTTTACCTGCAATGTGTTAGTCTGTGTCTGTAGGTGAGTACAACATATTTGTGTTTATGAGTGAATAAACATTTTATATTTCTATACATTTTTGAGATGTTTGATTTAAGATTTGGGACCAACATTTGCATTTCAATCTCCTGTTTTTAAGAATTTATACATTAATAACAGAAAGCTTTACTGGGCTGAAACTTTGTTATGTTATCAGTCTAGTAGATATTTTTAAAATAAGATTGTAAAGAGAAATGCAGTGAATTCACTCATCTTTTTGACAATCCGAAAGTACAGAACAGATATTTTATTGGTTTTAGAATTTTATTGACCATATTATCAAACAATTTAAAAATGTGGGATTTTCGAAAAACATTAATTTTAGAGAAATCATTTTAAGTGTTTACTGGTCACTTGCAATATTCCATGATTTTATGCTAATGAAACTTCTGTCAATTGGCAAGATTTGTAGATGAAGTCCTACTGAAAATGTATGAGCTTGCAGATACAAAATTAAACCCAAAGCTTATGTATCGTTCCTTGTATCATTTGTTGCGATGCTATAGAAAAAGTCAGAAAGACCTTCAAAAGAGACTGAACACCTCAAGTGAGATCTGTGAGTGATCACGTATGTGAATGTCTGTGAATCCACCTAGTGTACGCCTAGGAGTACTTAAGATCTTTTTGCACACCTTACCTACGTAAGTATCAAACGAGCATTGTGTCCACCTACTTAAATATGGAGTGCCAGTGTCATGCAGTGGTTGTTGATGTAATTTGGGTTAATGCACTATTACACTACAAAGTAAAAACAGGCAGACTTATAAGTGCCACCAGAGATAAATTGTTGTGTCCATGTTCTGAACTGCTGGAAAACAAGCCAGCTCTGGCCCAGGCACCAAACTTCAGAGGTAAAGCACGTAAAGCTGGCTAGATGACACATGGGCCGAAGACTCCTGTTTCAAAGCTAATCACATTCATAGAATCATAGAATCATTATGGTTGGAAAAGATCACCATGTCCAACATTTGACCAAACACCAACATGCCAACTAAACCATAGCACTAAGTGCCACATCCTATTGTTTCTTGAACATTTCAGGGATGGTGACTTCACTACTCCAATGCTTAACTACCCTTTCAGTGAAAAAATTCTTCCTGATGTCCAGCTTGAACCTCCCCTGGCACAAGTTGAGGCTATGTCCTCTTGTCCTGTCTTTTTGCCTGTGACAAGAGGCTGACCTGCACCTGGCTACAACCTCCTTTCAGGTAGTTGTAGAGAACAATAAGGTCACCCCTGAGCCTCCTTTTCTCCAGGCTGAACAACCCCAGCTCCCCCAGCTGCTCCTAATATGACTTGTCCTCTAGACCCTTTGCCAGCTTCACTGTCCTTCTCTAGACACACTCCAGCACCTCAATGTCTTTCTTGTAATGAGAGGCCCAGAACTGGACAGAGCACCTGAGGTGTGGGCACACCAGTGCTAAGTACAGAGGGACAATCACCTCCTTAGTCCTGGTGGCAGCACTGTTTCTGATACAGGCCAGGATACTGTTTGCCTTCTTGTCCACCTGGGCACACTGCTGACTCATGTTCAGCTGGTTGTCAACCAGCACCTCTAGGTCCTTTTCCACTGGGCCTCTTTCCAGCCACTCTGCACCCAACCTTGGGGAATGTAGAGTGTGACTGAAGCAAGCCCACATAGAATATGACCATATTCTTAAGGCAGGCAAAGACTTTGCAACATGATGAAGTAGAAAAACAATAGAACACCAGCAGTGGAAGGGACCTGTGCAAGATTTTTTGCTTCGTATGGTGCTTTTTTTTTATTAACTATGATGTAAAAGCAATGGGAAGCTTTTACATGGGAAACAATGGCTTGAGAATAAAAGTATTCAATGTGCTGAAACAACCAAGCAGAAAAACAGCAGCAGAGAGAGAGGCTAGGCTGTAAACCAAAGGACTGGAGAACAAAGGCAGAAGATTATAGTTGTATTACACAGTATACTTTACTATATTCTAACAGGGAACTGAAAAAAAAAAACCCAAACAAAAAAAAAACCCCACACTGAACAAACTACACCTGTTTGAGAAAGCAGTCTCTTCTCTCTGCCTTCCTCTCCCAGCCATATACGTTCAATTCTGATGGTACCTGGCTATAATATGGTTTCATGCTAGTGGAAGACTTTTCCTATTTAGTGATCTGTTGAGGTCCATAAAGAAATGATGCATGTTTAAATATATCAGATGAAAGTTGTCTAGATATCACAGAGTTTATGCCTCCCCTTAGCAAGGCGTACAAGACCAGAGTTATTACAACAGTTGCCAAATGTAGAACCAAAGTACTGCTTGGTCTTTGCCATACCTGAGGATAGCTGTCAGTCCTTGGGAGAACAGATATATCATAGGTGGCAGCAAAATGGCTCTTAGCTTGCTGGATTTGACCATAGCGTTCTCTTTTCCTCCATTTTGCTCTTCGATTCTGGAACCAAACCTATAGTATACATGGAAAGAGTCCAAATATTAACTCAATTGCATACTGTGTAAAAAATTTTAGGGAAAACCCCCTCAAAATAGTTTGGACAGTAGTTCTGAAAATTTCTGTTTGTCTAAGAAAAAGGAATTCTTCACTTGAGAATTAATATCTTGCCATTTCAAACTTGTCAATATCAAACCTGCTTAAGTTATTCCTGTCTTTTTTAAAACTGCTTTTTTTTCTTCCTATTGCCTAACAAAACCAAAAAAAAAACAAAACAAAACAAAAAACAACCAACCTGAGAAAGATAAGTCTGTAGCAAGTTGAATTGTAACAAAACTTTCTCTTAATTTCCTATGCTCACTGATTTGTTACGACTACCCATAATCTGTCTCCTAGAGGCGTAAATAGTCCGTATTAAGTCCAGTAATGAAAAGGCAGGGAAAACTGGCACCAGGATAGCAGTCTACACTACAGAAAGGGTTTCTGTAAGGAACGCTAAAAAGGCAAGAAGATAATAAAAACTCACCATGCCACAGACAGTTTTTAAAACATTGTGACCCTTCTTTCACATTGTTGCTAGGTGCTATCTGTTTCTGATAACGGAAAACTAAAGAATAGCACTTCACATTTAGACTATGAAAGAATTTGAACTACGAAATAATTTAGAACTGAATTTTCTCTTGTCAACTAAAACCTATTTTTTTTATCCGTAAGTTTCTTTATACTCTTTGGACTGTTCTGTAATATTTTGAGTGTCGGGTATTATATCAAAACTTATTATATGCTGATTTCTTTCTGTTACTGATCTCTGTCATTGTCTCATGGTTTTCAAAATTTATTTTTTGTTTCAGGCAGGCTTTTTTTATAGACACTTCCTGTATTTTGAGGGTTGTTCTCTGATCCCAGATTCTGCATTAGTTAAAATAGTACTGTTTGTTCTATAATTCCATTCTTGCATTGATATTTGGAGAACTCAGCTGTCCTTTGGTGCTGCTTAAGCAACCAGGGCACAATTTTACTCATTTTCATTCCCAAGGACATGCTGCAGATTTAGTATGTGCAATCTTTTAAAAGGTACCCAGCAATCAAAGCAAGGCTCATGCATATAACTCCTGAATATATATTTTTAGGGACCTCAATGGTAAATTTGTATTATTTATGATGCCTGAAGTTCAACAAAAAAAGAAAAGAAAAGGCAGGGGAAAAAAAATCTCCACAGGAGACATCAGGGACAAGATAAGGGAATTTAGTCATGAGGTTCTTTCATTGAAAAAAGATCTTGACAGTCTCTTTAAAATGGGTACCAGTTACTGCACTGACATGCAGCAGGAAAGAGAACAACTTAGATAAATTAGGTTCAGGTTGGCTCTTTCTGCATGTGTGCAGGAAAAATATTAAATTGGATGTTAGTGAAATGGCAGTGAAGGGAACTGTGGGTAAGGTATCCAGCTGATCACTCTGCTAAACTAAATCAAACAATTTGCTTGAATTTACAGTAACAAAAAAAAAAAAGCGCACACATTTTTTTCCTTTGACAGTCCCCCAAAATGTTTCTGTTTACATCACTTTACTAGAAACTGACTCTTGGCAGAGATAAAGTAACCATTTGCCTCCACAAAGCAATGTATAAATCTGCTGCTTGTTATCCTTGAATTGCCAGATGCTTGCCTCTAATGACGTAAGACCTTTTAAATTGCTTAATCTTGTGATGGAATACTCTTGTTAGTCTGGATAGAAATGATCACCATGTCCTTTCATATTTAGTATATGAGAAATACAAAGATCAGTTATCTCTCAATATATATGTCTGGTGCAGACATATATATTTTTCATTTACTCTTTTTTTAATACTCTTAGCACATGAAGCCTCTAAAACTTAGGAGAAAAAAATGTGATAAAAAGACAGCTTGCACACTTTAGTACAATTCTCCTCTCCCTGTTCCAACTACTAATTTGTTCTTGAAGTTCTCTTTACTGCAGAATTATGCTTTTGTTTGAATAATGTTTTAACATTATGCAAACTTTTTTTTTAAAATTCAAATCTGAATCTCAAAGAATGGAAGTCATACTTGGAAAGCTGTACCAAATTCAGAGGGAGAAGGATTACACAGAGCCTGATGAGTTAAAAGCCACTGAAATAAATGCTGTCAGCATTGCTGATATCACATCAATGTAACTGAACACACAGTTTTGGACTCTATTTTCTGATGACAAGAGTGACTATGATGTCTGGTTGAATAGACATGAAAAGAACACTTCTTTATAAAATTAATTAGCTGACTTTGTTTCTGAAAGTGATCCTGGTTTAATTTCAGTTTGTGTGCATGTGCACTGACGTCTGTTTATATGCATGTGTGAGTATGTGTTTAATTACAAGTTGTGAAGTTGTTATCATATTCAAGTCACTAAATTAAAAAAAATGAATCCCAGTCTGTAGGAATCAACAGGACTGCTATTCTCTAAATTGAAATGGTGATTATTACCAGAACAGGGAACATATCTAAAATTAGGAAAAACTTGTAAAACATGGCTCATGCCGTTTTCTAATGGAAGGTCTTTAACAAGGGAAAGGCTGCATTTCCTGAGTACTGAGCTTCTTTTCTCACAATTGCACATCTAAACCCATAAATATTGCTGAGATTACTGTATGAGCACATACTGAATGAATCACATTTGTACACAGTTAAGATACTCAAATAATGCACTAAGTACTCAACAGTATGTTTCTTTCCAAAAATTAGAATAATGCTGGGATAGAAACAAGAAATTTGATTACTTTTTAGACTGTACTTTTCATGCTGTAACACACATTGAATCCTCTGTATCTGAGTTCTGCATTGTCATCAATCTAAACTACATGCAAAATGTCTCTTTAATGGGATTTTTACATGTAAGAATTTACGTATTCACTGTCTTGAATTCTACAAGAGATCAAGACAGCTTTACTATTGATGATGTTTTCTTATCCTTCAAACACATTTCTAGAACAGCAACACATGCCATTTAAAAAAATAATAAGTTATTTTAGTACTGCAGCATAAGTGCTCGTATCCATAAAGAAATAAAGCAAAACGAGCTGTTTACTTTAGCTTTACAGGCTTTTGTACAATCCCCATGAGTGTCATATACCAGTTCTTACAATACACAATTCGTCATAGAGATGCTGAAGTTTGGTTCCTACCTGGACTCTGGCCTCAGTGAGCTCTGTTCTCAGAGCTAGCTGCTCTCTTACATAGACATCAGGATAGTGAGTTTTCTGGAATACTTTCTCCAGTTCCTCCAGCTGCAAACTGGTGAAAGTTGTTCTGTGTCTCCTCTTCTTACTGCTGGAGACATTGCTGTCACACTTATCACCAAGTTCATCCAGCTCCCCCTTCTCCTGCATCCCTTTCCCTGGAGACATCCGAAGATTGTTGCAATTGTCCATGGGCCTGCTCAGCTCTGTGTGAAGAGGCTGTCCTTCCACTTTAGTAATCCCGTAGTTCACTGTGCATAAAGTGGGTTAACAACTGGTTAATAACTCGCTAAATAACTGATTAAGGGGGCAGGGGGGCCAGGCAGGGGGG
>VWZF01001124.1:317062-356620 GCA_013396755.1 Sclerurus mexicanus
GAGGTTTAGATTCAGGAGCTCATACAAAACAGTTTCACAAGGAAGACAGTTCTAGGAGATTTATTTCTATACGAGAACATGGAAGAAGAATTTGTTATAGTAACCACAGACAAAATAAATGCACTAAGTCACATTGAATTTTAACTGAGAATTATATCTGAAAATACCACCTAAAAACTTTCAGAGTAAGGAGACTGCATGCACTCTACCATTACTGCCACTAAAGTAGTTAATAATCCATGAAATTGGCGTCAACTAGAGTTGTACAGATAAGGAATCTTAGCCCAAAACATATTTTCATAGAAGTGGCACAGACTATTGACAAATGTGCCTTTAAACTTCAAAGCAAATGTAAAAATCTCTATTCCTATGAAAATAAAAAATAACAGTGAAGTAAACTAAATAGCTGTAAACTGACAAATCAAAAAGCAAATGAAACCGAAAATTAACTTTGCTTTACAAACTTAATAAATTCCATACACCTTCTCTTGGATTTGTAAAGTGGAATTGTTTCCAATTAGGTTTGTTATGGTTACAAAATACAGATCATTTCTGCAAAATGTTAACTTATTAAAAGAGATCGTTCCATATACTTTGTATAATGATTGCAGGAACTATTTATCTTTAGGTAAAACCTGAGTGGTAGCAATAAGAAATATTCTGCAATAGATTCCCAATAGGAAATGAAACATTTCCTATTCTTTAATATTTTTGACTTATCTCACATTACTGGAAATGTCGTGAGATAAATTACAGGATTCAAAACCCCCCTTTTTTTTTCTTTTCCCAGAAAAAAAAAAAAAAAAAGTGAAAAAGAGTGGAAAAAGTTTAAAACTCTATAGAAATTAAACCAGATGGCATATAACATACTATAAGTTGCTTTTCTTGGGGTTTTCCCACATTCTCTATAATTTTCTTTTTTTCAATCTGAGCTAATTGTAACAAAACAAAATTTTTGGATACTTACCATCAACACATACATAGATAGGAAATGCCCCAAAGCCCTCGAAACACCCAATAAATGAGCTAATTAAGACAAAATTCAATGCATAAATTAATTTTCTGTCGGGTTTTTAAGTTGCACTTGCAGAAATCTGTTATTATTTCTTAAAAATTGTTTCGTACAAAAAAAAAAAGAATGTTTTCAAAAAAATACATACTTCACTGACTTTATGAAGCAAAAATGTAAGATATTGTTAGTCTCCTTATTGCAACTGATCTTAACCATATTTTCCAATTCTGCTAGGAAATTATTTTTCAATTTCTTTTTTCTATATGTGATTTCCATCATGCTGGAATTTTGAGGAAAATTTTAAATATTTCAAAAATAATACATTCCACATTGTCCTTGCCTATCAGCTAGAAAAATATAATATTTGATGGAATGTTTAACATGTTTGGATGACCGACGTCGTTTTCGGAAGAATCACCTTTACACATTATTTGGTAACACGGCAGAGAGAACCCCGCTACCCTCGCAGGACGATATTTGAAAGAAGCAAACATGACCAAGTGACCTTGTGTCCTCTCCCTGGGACGGCACTGGAGACCCGGCCGTGTCCGGGATCCCTCCGACACCCGGCGATGCTTTTTCCCGGGAGTTTGCTGGGTGAAAACGCCGCCGCAGGCAGTGGGCGCGGGGGTGGCCAGACAGCGGTCGGAGGGCGGCCGGGGGGCGGCCGTGCCCTACTGCACCCTCCGGAACCCGCCGGCCCGTCCGTCCGCCTGGCTGGTGGCCCCGCAGGCGGACGGGCTGTGCCGGCGTGCCCGCAGCTGCGCTCCTCGGCAAGCAGGGCGACTCGGGCAGAGGCCGGGAGAGAAGGCAATAGCAGGAGGGTTGCACTGAAAGGAAAAGAGCTCTTCAAAGTAGACGGTTGCCTTCTCCCTATATTTTTATTATTATTATTATTTTTAATTTTTTATTTATTGTTATTGTTTATTGTTATTTTTATTTTACTACGACCTAACAGCCCCTCTCACGCCCGCACCCAAGGCTGCACAGTTGCCTTTGGTGTCCCTGGACAGGAGAATCCCTGCCCTCCCTTGTACATCTCCAAGAGGGAGAATAACCCCGGGACGACGACTCACCGTTGTTGTCCTGGCAGGGCGATGTCCTCTCCAGCCTCACATGATGCTCAGCCCTTTGCAGAGGGTTAAAGGCCTGTACGCATTTGCTGCTTGACGTTTTGCTATAAAAGGAGTCATTGTCCAAAGTTTCCATAACGTGCTCCAAAGTGCCTCCTGCTCCCATGTAAAAGTCACTGTTCTTGCTCGGCTGGCTCTTTAGGGCAAACTTCTCGCTCAGAAAATCCATAATCATCTAAGGCTGCTTGAGAGCCTCTTCCCTAGACAGAGGCTGGACTGTGAGCGAGGGAGGGTGAGTGGATGGGAGGGAGGGAAGGAGGGAGGGAAAGGCGTTCAGAGCTCAGGGAGCTGTTTTGCCTCAGAGCCTTTGATTTGTCTTGTCTTGAAAGGGGGAACTCGAAGTTGCTCTTATATCTTGAAGCTCAGCAGGACTTCTTATGCAACCTCCCATTTCTAATGAATATGAAAATAAGCAAGCAGTCTAACTCCACCCCGGGTCCCCCAAGACCTAATCCCAACACAGGAGGGAGTTCCAGGCCCATTTTCGACAGGCAGATCTGTTTCAGACAGACAGACACGTAAAAGCGTTCGGGGAGGGTGAGGGAAGATACGGAGGGAGGGAAGGAAGGAGGGAGGACAGATAGAAAGGGCATTTCCCTTCTGCAACCTCTTCACATTTCTCCAGGGATCCTTGAACGAGAGTAATCTCTCTCTTCTCTCCCTCTCCCCCCAGCTCCCCGAAAGGCTTAGAGCAATATAATTTCAGGGGCATATACCCTCAACTAAAGGATCTTCTTTAATCGATTTGACTGATACTTTGGTAGCTGCAGTCCTGTTCTCTGAAGTTGTAAAATTAAGAACCGGTGTTTCTCCTTTATTAAACAACTCAGAAATTTGGTTCTAGACTTAAAGAAAGAAACATTATAGGCGGCTGTTTGTGCAGAGAGAACGGAAAACAGAGAAACTCAAAACTAAAAATCTTTCACATCAGAAACCAGCCTAAAAGAGAATTTATCTGCTATGAAACAGACCTCATCCAATCTGCCTCTCTTTCTGTGTCTGAGGTATGTGTGTGTGTTCACAAAGCAGTTAAAACAGACCTTTATTTTAGATCTGAAATACCACTACCAAGTTGGGGGGAGGGGGAGAGGCAACGAAAAAAACCCGTTTCAAAATGCAAGTATTAAAGTCTTAGGTAATAAAAAGAAAAAAGAAATTAACCATATATGCATGCATATATTCCTGTGGATATGGGAAAAGTGGGTAGTTTTCACCCAAAGTGTGAACTTTGAAGTGTTGAATTCCATGGTCCTTTCGCACATTGACAAGATTTAAAACACAGGCAGAGAGATAGGGGACTATTTCGAAAAGGACCGAATTACGGAGAAGAGTTGCTCTCTGCTTCCTTGTAGAAGGAGTACTCCGTGAAGTAACGTAAATCCGAGAATTCAGTCATTTCACGTAAGTATTTCAGTATCGTGGACTCGCGCTTGTTTGTTCTACTGAGGCTATTTTAAAACCCAGTTCAGTGGGCCCTTCCGCCGTTGGGGCGGGAAGGGGGACAAGTAGCGAGGCTTTAATGGGAGGCTGAAGCACCGGTGCAGTAATGGCCATGGGGGCTGTGGTGAGGCTTAGAGACCTTTCCTGTGAACCCAACCAAAGGTGAAGGGAAGGCCAGTTCAGATCCAGCGTATTTCCCGGGGAGCAGATTCCCTTCCTTCATCAAATGGTCTCTAATTTAATATTTTCCCGGAGAAAGGGATAGTTGAGTGAGGGATGCTTTTTTCATCTACAGTACCTGCAAGCAGCACCCGCCACAGGCATAACCTGCCCTTCCCTGTCATCTGTCAGAACCAGGCTGCCACCCCCGCAACTCCGTCCATTTCACAGCGTTACCTGCTGCCATCGCCGAGCTGGGGCTGCGGGAAGCGCGGAGCCCCGTCGGGACAGAGCGCAGAGGTGGTGTTCGTGGACTTGTGGTGGTGGGACAGTGCGTTTTGTGGGGTAGGGGGGTCACTTTGCTCGTATGTGGGGAGAGAGAGGTGGAAGCGGTCCCCGTAAGCCCCCGGGAGAAGGGAAGGTGAAGGGGCGCTAGAGGCGAGCAGTGTCCGCAGTGCGTGGCCAGGTGCGGCGGGGGCCAGCTCGCTGCCTGCCCTGGAGGGGGGCTGGACCTAGCCCCGGGAGCCGCTCCAGGGGCAGTTCCCGTTCCCGGATTTCTCTTGAAAACGACGCGTTTCCTCCCTGCATCTCCTGGAGCACCGCCTGCTCCGGACCCAACGAAATAGATCCTCTCCCTGCCCCCGCATCTCCGTGTGCTGGCACTTCAGCAGCGTGTTTGTAACTGTGCCTTAAGAGCACTAAATGCCTTGGGGGAGGGAAAAAAAAAAAAGAGAGAGAGAGAGAGAGAGAGGGAGAAGAGAAAAAAAAAAAAAGGAGCTCTCGATGTCTTTTAAATGAAAGACATATGCAACGCTGTTGCAGCTTGCAATCCACTTTTATCCCAATAAATGTCCCTCTTTAAAGATAGCTATTAAACTCCAGGAGATCCGAGGACAAGAAGCATCTCCCATGACTATAAAAACCAAGAGCTCCCTGCAGCAGCAGGGCTATTTCTAGAGAGGCTGGAGGGAGCGCGGGTGCCCGTCCGCGGGGACACGCGTGTCCCGCTGGCTGCGAGGAGCCGTCTCGGTGGCGGCGGCGCTCGCTCCTCCCGGGCTGGCCCGCACCCCGGCGGCTCCGCCGCTCCCCTCCCTCCCGGGACGAGCTGGCCACCCCGGCGGCGGCGGCGGCTGACCCGCGGGGAGGTGGAAGCGACGGCCTCATCTGGGGACCGGGCTGGGCACAGGCTGCCTCATCCTTTGTGCTCTTCACGCCTGCTCCTCTCCGCTGAGAAAACACGAGCCTCCCAGCATCATCTTCACCCCAGCGGGGACTCCGCTCGCTTATCGCCTCGTCTTTGCAAAGCGCTCCCCGCCAAGATTAGTGCCGACATTTACATAAATACGTTTACAATATCTGAGTACTAAAGTGCGACACAATTATACCCGGATCTTAAAATCCGCCACTCCTCCACAGGAAAATAAATAAATAAATAAATAAATGTAAATCAGAGTGGTTCCACATCACTGTTAGCTCCAGGGGCCAAATTCTGCTCTCATTTACCTTTGTGCAACCCAGCGGACTTCAAAGGGAAGGAGAGATGTAACCTACGGGAGAGTTGGCGCCACGTATGGCAATCGTTCTCCTTAAAAGCTTCAAAACAGAAAGCTGACTTCAGCGAGCTAAAATCATTTGAGAGGGGTTGGACAGATCCCGAGGGAGAAGGCGGCAAAGGAAAAAAAATTCTGTGCTGAGGTGAAAAGCATCTTTCTTCAGGGACTGACTCCCTCCGCCAGGCAGCCCGGTTATTAAGAGCTGCATGCAGATGTGCCGCTGTGTTTCCAGAGATGGAGTATCTCCTAAACCTTCTGTGAAAGGGTGTTATGTGTGATGGAGAGACGTTTCGTGGCCAGAGGTGGTGTGAAGGAGCTCGCCCCTGCAGTGTAAAGGAGCTCCTCGGGGGAAGCCCGTCCGCTGGGACGAGCAGGGCGCTCACACCGCGGGAGGCTTCCCGGCACCGCTGGGTTCTTTTGTGGGGACGGAGGGTTGGCTTCCCCCCACCGCTCTCGCATTCCTTCCCTTCCTGAGATCAGAAGTTACAGACCAAGAGTAGGAATGAGGATTCCGCATAAACTGCAAGCGTCTTGCTGCCGAAAAGTCAAGGAATTTAGGAGGAGAAATGTGCGAGTGCGGTGCCGGACCCGCACGGTCCGCTTCTGGGTCCCCATCCGCTGCTGCGCTGCTGCTCGGCGTGGCCGCTTCCAGCCCAAACAGGGCTACTGCCGGTTTGAGGGATCTCCTCACACCCCTGCGTTTGTTTAAAGTGAGAACGGCATCAATACCGGCGATGATCTCCCTTCCAAATGACGAGGAATCCCAATCCCGTCCCGTTCCTTCTCCCCATTTCTAATACTGATTTTAAACTATGGATCTCAGTACAGAAATAAGATTTTTCTTCTTTAATCTGTTTTAAACCAACGCTTCTCTTCCCTCCAGAAAAGCTACAAAGCGAAATTTATTTAAGGATTGAATGAGAAGAAATTTATGCTACCTGGGGCTGGGGTAAACGAATTTTGGGGGTGCTATTCACCTCCGTTCACATACACACACTCTAGTTAACCGGGGAAATGGAAAGTGAAGCTATGAAGATGAGAGCTGGGTGTTCCCTCTGGAGGGGTGGCCCCGCAGTGAGGGGCGGCTGAGGGCTGGCTATAGGGGAGGAAAGGAAGCAATGCGTTGTCTTGAATGGGATCAAGCGCCGGGGGGAAAGGAAGGTTCGTGAAACACGAAGAGAACTGTCTGTCGCGAAAAACAGGTGCTCAAACGGTTCAGTGTTTCCACAAGACTTCTGTTTTCTTTGCTGAGGCTTTACCTAGCAGCTCATTTCACGTTCAGACACGGAGCTTTTATTGCATAAGGTAGATGCCGGCTTCAGAGAGACCCTCTGAGAAACAAACTCCTCTCTCTCCACCACTCGGTCCTAGGAACCGACTTGACCTGCAGAGGTGACAAAGGTGTAAAAAGACACTCCATGACTTTCTCCATATCTCCCTCCCAGTGGAATGTGACAAATTACGGAGTCAAAACTTAGCTTGACTGAGTTATAGTTTTCCAGACACCCTGTTTATGAGAAGGATACGGTGAAATATTGTTGCTACCAATAAAAATAAGTGCATTTTCTCTCAATGAATACTGAAAGAAGCTGAGGTTTGGGGACGGTTGGATTTCCTTTTTTCTTTTTTTTTTTTCTTAATTATTATTTTTATTATTTTATTTTAAAGTATGCAAACTGTCACAAGTTTAATTCTTGAAAATAAAGATTGTGTTTCGTATTTCCGCAGCTAGACTGCAAAATGGTCCTGATCCAAGCCCCTTTTAATGAACTTTCTTCCTAACAGTCAGGTTTTGTTCACCTGAGCAAACAAACACAAATCGGTTCTGGTGTACATGGGTAGCTTTAAGATTTTCCGTTCGGAGAGGAAGTGTTTAATTGACACTGTTTGGAGTGACTTTACCAAAAACCTGGGATCCGTAGTTTCAGAGATGAGTGAAGTGTAGAAGCAAATCGAGCACTCTGCTCCTCGGTAATTTAATGTTAATTCTGCGTGAGCAGCGGACGAGTCTGTTGAGCCCCTATCACCTTGCACAGGAAAAGCGATGTATCTCTTCTCATTACGTGGGCCTGAGCCTGGAGCCTTTCTCACTTTTCCAGACAGGCTCGAGGTTCAGACGCTCCCAAGTTTAGCGACAAACCAGCCCAAAAGTAACGACAGCATCATTTCATAGTTCCTGTATTTTGGCGCTTTGACCGTATCTCAGCTGTTTGGGATGTTTTCTGTATGACACCTCCATAGATAAAATTAATATTCCGCGTCCCTAAAAGTCATATTCAGGGGGCACACAAGAAATTGATGAAGAGGAAAGTTACCCCCTTAGGAAAGCAGGATTGTTGTCAGGGCTAGACAAACTTCGACAATTTTCTTCCTGTGACATGCAGCGACTCTTCTTAAACAATCTTTTTTTTTTTTTCAACACAAAATGGATCGAGATAATATTTAGTGTGTGGATGTAATCTCAGCCCCATAGGAAATCTCAGCAGAGATGCTCTATAAAAGTATTAATCTCTTATCTTGATCTAGTGAAAATTATAATGAATCCTACTTACATGTGTGCTATAAAAACAAATCATTACAAGAATTTAATCTATACTTCATCGGACTGCTATTGTATCCCTTTATCAAGTTTAGAAAGGATTTGAGAGTTGGGCCGTGGGACTCAAAGCCCCGTGCAGTTTGGCACCATCAGGAAGTAGAGATCTGCTCCTGAAGATACTTCTCGGATCCCGTGTGTATGTATTTAGTTCAAGCATTCTGCCTACCGCCCCCCTCCCCGCCCCCGCACTTCGAAAAAGAGTAGGATCTGACTTTTCACTCGCGATATCAGGTAAGACAAACACAGACTTGCTCTGCCTGTAGCCCTGGAGGAGGTGGCTGTCCCCTCGCCCTCAACATAGGACAAACCTGCTGGAGGCGTCGGCCGAGCCGGGCTCCAGCAGCCAGAGCGACTTTTCGGAAGCCAAATCCTTCCACCTCCCACTCCGCCGAGATTTCCAACAAATTACAGATATTCGCAAGGCAAAAGACAAACACCGCTCTTCATATCAGAGAAATAAATGCTTTAGAAGAAAAATCTAGACTTGAAAAAGCTCACTATTAAGTTTTGCAGTGTGATACGGGTGAACATTTGCTTCTCTCCCCAGCCCCACCCCTGGAATTTATTTCCAAGGAAGGGGCGCGCCCCCAAAGGAGTTGATTGAGAGTTTTAAGTGACCAATTCCGACTAAAGTACCCCTTCTCTCGAACCAGCTGAGCGCTGGACTGTAGGGCACTGAGCATCAGCGCGTGTCTGCAAGGGAGCAAACCAAAAGCAAAGCCTTCTCTGATGGCAGTGTCATTAGTACCGGAACAATTCCGAAAATATAAGGGCTATATTACCAGAGCAACCCGAGGCTCTGAATGTATCGAGGGGCCTGGAGACTGTGTGGGGGGCTGCCTTGTCATATCAGATGAATTGATTTCTTCTAAGGTATGAAATATGGGTCGACATTCTGGTTTCTAAGCACGAAGCTGAAGGAAGGTGTGACACAGAAGGGACAGGGGCTAAGAAATAGATCCCTGTTCAAGTTGGAGGCACCAACAAACGGATGCATTGAGCTGCTTTGACAGGGACTGCCGGTTTTCAAGGCTACCTCATTTGAAAGAACCCTTGCTTTTATTCGGTTTTTTCCCCCAATGCGATGTGTACTAGATCCGATTAAAAATGTGTAGTTCAGCGATGCAGAAAGCCACAGAGCAATTTTATTTCGGTCTTTCAGCACCGCCTCTGTACAATCTCAGCCTTATTTTGTCATTTGCTGAGAGCTGCCTGTATCTTTTGAAACGCTAGCCTCCATTAAGGAGCATCTATTCCCGAGTCTTTAGACTCTTTGCCCTTCTTACCAGAAACGGCTAGATGAATACAAAAAAGAACTTAGTGGTTAACCGATATGCTGCTAATATTTAATCCACGGGCCTCCTCCTCCTCCCCGCTTTTAAAAACTTCAGTTCTTGGAAAAACAACATATTTTAAGCTTTCCACACAAATATTGATATTGGCAAATAAAGCTAGCCCCCAGCCTATGGTTAGAGACAGTCTTCTTTTTGTTTCTACCCTGGGCAGTCAAATTAATCTACTGTATTACAAATCACCTCGAAATATTTCACTTTTCCTGACAAAACCCGCATCTGACATATGTCACAGTGAGAAACATTTTCCCTAGCCCGTTTGTGTGCTGGGTCTTTCTAGAGGGTGTCAGCCAGCGATGGACGGTGACACGACCCAGCAGGCAAATCCCTTATTTATGTTTGCATCTGTGCTGCGGCAAAGCATAAAATGTTTCATGTTATCAAGTAACCAGGTAAAGCGTAACTGGGTAAACATGAAACCCTACCTCGTCTCCTGCTCGCAGGGCAAGAGGTGCCGGCCAGGTGAATGCAGGTCCTTGGACCACTTGTCACCACAACCACGGCATACCTCCAGAGCAGAGACAAGTCCTTCCCGCACCGCCGTGTCCGAGGCTCGGAGCTTAACCCGGCACACGGCCAGGTTGCACATTACATAAAGGCAACAACTTCCCGAGTCATTACCGGCAATTCAAAGCGAATGAAAACGGCACAACCATGAAGGGGCTACATAAAATGCAGTACTTTGCTATTGTTTTTGAGTCTGTTTGCTTGATACTTTTTTATTTATTTTTTTTAATTTTATTTTCAGCCAAAAGTCTCAGAGAACTCAATGGGGCTGAACCCACACTGAAGAGTGAAGCTGTCGCTCGTGAAAGGGAAGCGAGCGTGTTTGCCGGTTTCACGAGTCACAGCCCCTCGCTGCTGCTCCGGAGCGGACTGGCACCAGCCGCGGGCACTCGGCACGCCGCAGCTCTCAGAGAACCTGCAAATTAAGAGTTAACTGCGGAAGAAGAGAAAAAGCCCCCAGAATTTACTTGAGACTGCTTGGCCGATGTATTCTCTTCTCGCTTAGCTGTGCTTTTTTAATCCGCAGCACGCCCTCTTTTCTCACAGTGAAGACATTGCCGTTTAAAGGAAAATTTCTGTAGAACTGTATTCAATCACACGAATGACAACGTATTAGGCAAATTAGAGTCAATCTTACGGCTGACTTGTGTTCTTGCAATGAATAACCTCTTTAACCACCCTTACGAGGTGATGGTAGCAGAAAACATGCCAAATGGGATGAGAAAGCTCTCATCTCATTATCTGAATTTAGCAGGATCATGGAGCTCATCTTATTTTTGTATGTTCCTTTGTTTTCAGAGCATGGCTCAGAAGCACAGAAAATTAAGCTAACTTGAAATAGAGGCATTTATCCTTTATTAGAATTTAATTAAACAGTTATAGGTATCTCTCCTAAAAAGCCGTCTTCTGTCTCAGGATATATGTGAACCACGTTGGCTGTGGCTCAGCTACTTGGTGGTGCTTACTTGGTGGTACTTATTTGCATTCAGGATTGAAGTAGTGTTCCACTGCAAAAAAAAAAAATTAAAAAAATTGCTGACCTCTGGTTTCTTTGTATAAGTGCAATTTAACAAAAGAAAAAGCTAGCAATAAAGAAAACCCAACCTTTAGCTATTAGCAAACATGTTTTTTGTCACATCTTAACTTAGTGAAATCAGCATTGGTTGTTACAAACATAAAATACCTTTACCTGATTTATTGTTAAAGAGCTATAAATTGCATTTCAATCAGAAGTAATTTCACTTCTACCTGGATATTTGGCTTATATAACCTTTTACACACACACACACACACTCACACACACACACACACATATATAAATAGCTATATAAATAGCAATCAATCAGCTAAGAAAATGTTACTAACTCCAAACAAATCTATCTAACATTTGAAGGAGAAGAACAAATGCTAGACCTTGGCAAACAAAAGTAGTATGTGCTAACCTGTCCTGTCAGCATCTGTCACCAAAATAATGGAGGAAGCCCATCTGTGCTCATAAAGAATAATCCAACTGTTTAAATGCTCTGTAAATAACAGTGCAGTTCATAATGCCATTGATTTCAACTTCCAGTCCTTGTAAGGATGGTTAGTCTGGGGCTGTTACACAATATTTCTACTAAAAAGGTCTTTGAAAACCCAGTTGCTATTCATTTGACATAATGAAACTTCATGAACATCTCTCCAACAGGAATTTCACTGCTAACAAACCCTCAGCACAACTTGGAGCCCAGAGAGTGCCTTCAGGATGTAGTCAAGGGCAGATGGTCAGCATTTTTCTGTCCATCACTTGCCTTGAAAACCAGGAAAGCAGTTCTCCACAAGACACAACATCTACTTTATTTATTTTTTACTTGCAGGCCACACCAGTCTTCTTCCTGACTCTAGGCATATTTTCCTGACTTTGTGTGAGAAGAAAGAGCTGTTCCATTCCTACTTAGTCACAGCTACATCTATGTTGAAATCTCACTTATATGAAAGTAAACATGTAAGTATATATGAATGTATAGATATACATTGCTTACACAGGCTCTAGAAACTGTTGCAGTGACTGACACAGACTAATATTCAAGGCTTCTATGCTTTTCAAAACTTCTACAAAAATAAACTTAGTTAATTTGTTTTTCACTTATGACTGCAAAAAGAAATAAACAAAACATAAACAAAACAACTAAGTTTGCTGGGGGTTTTTGTTTGTTTGTTTGTTTTCCCCAGCTAGTACAGCTAAGTACACATAATAGTAAGCTCACATGTAATATCAGGCTACTCAATCTCTTATAATATAATTTTAATTTTATTCCTGCCTTTTTGAGGCCATGTGGTAATAGCTACTTTTCATATGTGTTCTCCTGATGAAGGAAAAGCATATAAAGATTGCTTATTAAAAAATTTTAGTGTGTATCAAGGAAAGACTGTGCTTTCATAAACATACATTGTCATTATCATGATAATCTGAAATTAAAATCAAAGGGATATTACTCCAATATATTCCTCAGAGTGCTTTAAACACTTGTAATAGAAGACCAAATAACAATCTTGCAGCCATGTTTCTGAGGCCAGATTTGGATTTCACTTGTGATATGTTTCTGAAAAAATGTACAGTGGACACACCTTTAATGAATGCATGTTTGAATAATACGTTTATTAATAATTAATTATAACTACTTGCTAAATCAAAATGTGACACCAACTTAGCCTGCGCCAAAGCAATGCCTATGCTATACATTGGGTATTTACATATCTGTTAAAACAAGCAATTATACTGTGAGTCAGCATGATTACTGTGTCGGAACTTTTAAGAAGGAAAATCTGTTTGGTTTTTTGTCACTTAGGTGTGGGTGATCTGAGTACCATTAGCACCTCTTAATCATTAAGAATATGCATCTTTGGGAGCTTTTTTCTTTTTTTTTTTTCTTTTGTTTTGCTGCAGGTGTTTTTCCTAAAGCTCCCGTTCAAACAACAGAAGGTTTAAAGAACCTTTAAAGAACAGAAGGTTTAAAGAATAGAAGGTTTAAGAACCTGAAGGTGCAGTTACCTTCAGGTAAGTTGCACAGGAAAAGACACTCCAGGGATGCATTCAGGAGAGCTCTAAGAGGAGAGCGGGAGAGCTCACAGAAAGCGTTCCAGTTTAGGGAATGACACCCATCAACGGTTCAATGCATAAATGCACCTTGGTTGTTTTCTTCTTAATTTCAAATTAATGCTTTTCCCCATTTCTGAGCCTCAAGTCTCATACATCCAAGGACGACTTTTTTAAAAGAGTTTATTAATATGAAGTCCCTCGTCCTAAAAGATCTACAGGGGAAAAAAGGGTGGGGTAGATGATGCTAGTGGACCACGAAGTCTGGGGCACCACAAAGGCAGTAGCACATCCAGCAATGGAGTTTTGGGGATCTGTGGTGCAGGCTGTCATTGTGACTCACAGCCACTCCAACATCAGAACAGACTGTCAGAGAAACTTACTTTTAAGAATACATTCTTGTTCTAAATGGGCATTGCTGCATCAGCGGGTAGGTTAAAGAACAGGAAAAAAAGAAAAAAATTAAAAAGAAAGAAAGAAAACCCCCAAAAGACATAAAAAATTGCAAAACTGCTTGCTGAATAGGGATTGAAAAATTCATGTCATAAATATCCACCATGTGTATCATTTGTGTTACCTCTGACCTTACATACTGTAAGATGTGACTATGAACAGCAAGGCATGTTGGTTGTTTCACCTTATTCCTGAATGCAATAAAGGTCTTTCTTCTAGCTTGAACAGGAGTTGCACCTTACATGTTTATCTGTATTTGATCAGACACACTGTACTTTCAAGACTGTGATTCTGAGAAAAATGTGGTGGATATAATAATAAGATCTCGTCCTATTACACATCGCAATGTTATGTAATGAAAACAGCAATGTATTTGGCATGCTTTGTAATTTCATTTCTGTTGCGTATGTTACTTAACTTATGCATGAACATATCAAGTAATGGAATAGCAGACTAAGCATATTATGAATCCAAAAAGCCCTTTCAGTGGATATGGTCATTCCAATTTGTAATTTAGTAAATTGTATGTTAAAAAGCTTATTTATCTTTGCAAAATAAAATGCCTTTAAGAATACTGCCAAAACATTTTATTTAGGCTGGGAGGTATTTCTCAGTTAGAAACACCTGGAAAGCAAAAGACATCAGGTACTTTTATACAGTAGGTATAGATATAGAGATAGATATAGATGTTACAGATATAGAAAGATACATGAAATCTGAAATATCTCTTATTTACAGCCTTGTTGATGTGCAGTATATTATGGATACTCTAGACAAACAGAGGGGATAATCTGCAAGAAGTGTTAAACTGTAAACTGCTTGATTTTGTATTTTGACCTCCAGTTAACATCTGTAACAGTGGTTACACACACGGCCACATGTAGTGGCAGACATTTTGAAATAACAATTTTTTTCTTATAAAACTTCTAACTTTGATGTTAAAATTGAAATCACAAAAGTTCCAGTCTTTGGGGGTGACATTTAAATAAGTCATTATATTGCAGATCCTGTAGTCTGGTTTAACATTAACTACATACATTGGGAAACTAACCAGGTAACATAAGCAACTAGTGATATTTTATACCCTGCTGACAACTGTAGCATTTCTACAGTCAGGTCAAGCAACCTTCACTGACCGTAATTCCCCAGAAAGGCAAAGAAATCTTTTCTCAAGTAGGCGGCACTGACTTTTCAATAGTAAAATGATAATAAAAATAGGATAATGATTCAAACATACAAAGTGATTTACTGGAGGTTTTCCATTAGATCAATCCTCTTTTTATCGGAAAATGAATGTGACTATTCACAAAAGTGGAGACAACTGCTTTTAAGACATAGTCATATGTGTATGCTAGCATCAAGAGAACCTCACAAAATAATGCCAGAAATAATTTAAGTACATTTTAAAAACTGCCACACCATAAGAATTTACGTTCTTTACTGACTGAAGTTTCAAGCCCCATTGCCTTCCTCACCTCCTTCTCTGTCTGTAGGGGGTTGAAGCTTCACAATATTGGACAAAAACAGACAAGGAAATACCAAAGACAGCCTTCTCTAGATTGAATTAGCAACTTCTCCCCTCAAAGTGGAAAACATTAAAATAATGTTAGGCTTTGAAATCAAGGAATATTTTCTGTCCTGTATGTTGATGGACAAAGCATTCCCTAGAAGTAATGAGTTAGATACCCATGAATAGTTGAAATAGTATTTCTCTTCTCTTTCTCTAGATCTCCTTGCACCACAAAATGTTTACACATGGGTCTGAAGGAGCCTGGCTACATGAACAAATTAAGCTGGGTTACCAGTGTCATGTAGATCTAATTTTACATTACCCCAGGACAAAATACGAACCTTTTAAATTATTGTTTTTTTCTTTAATCCTCTAGGAAAGAGTTAGAAGCATTTGAAAATATAAAACTGTAACAGGTTGCTTTATCATATTATGACAATAATTTATGATGAAAGATCTAGAGGACTTCTTGTACTCCTTAAAAAAAGAAAAGTGCATTCCCTCCCACCATTTGGAGGTTGCTGTGAATTTTTGCTGCTTCAGTAAAATATTCTAAACAGACTTCTCTAAGAATAGTATTGCTGGATGTTACAGCTCACAACACAGTTTGCAAGCACGTATTTTATTTTGTGAGAAAATAAGAACTCAGTGTTTCAATATGTGACATACATCACAGGAACATGAATCCTTATTACATTTGGACTTCTCATCCAGTTTTTACAAGCAACCCAAAACTTAATCACTGTACAGCAAACCTTGTAGAGTTAATCAGTTCTGTATTCTACACCACATGAACATGTAAGCAATTGAAAACACAAACTATGATAACTTACTGACAGGTATAAAATACTTCAACCAAAAAAACACAAACCCCAAACCACTGTAACCATGTATAATAAAATAAGTCAAATGTTGTTAACTGAAACTCTTTTATTGGTAATAAACAAAAATCCAACAATTGATATTCACAGGCTTAAAAAGAAACAGGTCTCCATATGCTGTCCATATTCTATTAAATCAACTACTTAAATTATCTCCAATATTGAGCTAATATTTTTGCCTTCTTTTGCCTGCTCCCCATCCTCCGCTGAGCTGCACAGGATTGTCTCGAAATGATATCCGTTCTTTATGAGATGGACCCAAACATGATTTTTCTGGAGTAGACATATTCTTTTCTAGAGAACAAACAGATATGAAATTCAGAACCAACCAACCAAAACTCCCAAAATTTCACTGTATTATATCCTTTTTTAAGACAATAATATTTTTATGTCTAATTTGACAGCACTCAACTTTTATAATTATCTATTGTTCACTTTTAAAAGTAATATGAGTATTTTCACAAAGTAGTACTTTAAAAAAATTAACTCCCTATATAAAAATACAGCTAAATTATTAAAAAAATTATTATATTTTTAAAAGTGCCATTATCTGTGTATTTTGAACTTAAACACTTACAGAGATGCTCAATGCTTTTGACACTGAAACTCATCCTTCAAGTGGATGGAGAACTAGTTCAAAAGTTATATCTAATTAAGAAGTCATTGTTTTACTATATTAGACCAAATTAAAGAGAGATTTCTTTTCTTTTAAGTCCAACTATACTTAAATGTGGGGTAGCACAAGAAGTTTAAGAAAACATAGAAATACGCAAAACAATCACTTTCATTGTCATACATACAGATGCTTGAGTAATTTAGATAATAGTTTCTACAAAATACTTAATTGCTTAAATAAAATAACCATTAGACTTGTCCAAAGGTATGATATTTATTTAGCATAAATGAACACATTATGCCTGGAAATACCTTTCTTTGGCATCTGTAAGAAAGAAAGCATCTGTGGAAGACAACTCAAATTTCACAAAAGGATGATAAGATGTTCAGAGTACAGCAGTTCAGCAGTTTATATATATATATATGATATATATCAACTTGTTAGCTTATCAAATACTAATTTTATGACATCTTTTTGCCACTTGCCAAGGGAAAATATTACTAATTACTAACTAAATACTTTTAGTAAGTATTTTTGATATTTTAACTTTTTTATTACTTTTCAATAGTAAGATTAAATTTCTTATGATACATCATCCCAAAAAATTAGAACAAAGTTTAAATCACATGCCTGAATATCATTTTATGGACTAATATATACAACAGAGTTATAAATTTCAAAAAGTAAGAGTTTCTTTGTTTTCTCATGGATGCTTTTCTGTAGCCTACTAGATCTAAATGTCAGGAGCTTTTCCCAGCCTACGGTTCCCTTTCTTGTGAATTCTTAAATTATTGCAAATGTATCTTACTAAACAGTTCTTGTTTTGGCAAACAAGAGCTTCCAAGTATTTACATTATCTCCATTCATTTCGTTAAGGCTTTATAAATGTAACCAATTGCTTTTTTCTTAAAATATATAATTCACTCTAGGTGTACCTCCTAAAGGTTTGAAATACTGATGTCTTGCTTTATTGAATTCTCATTTTCCTTCGTTTGGATTATTTAACACCTCAAATGGTAGTAGATCTTTCTAGTGCAGAAAGGCTTTTGTTAAAGAGCAAAAAAAAAAAAATTATTCAATCAAGCAGTGAACTTTCCATTAATTCTTTTGCCTGGGAACCATAATGTATTCACTGAAGGCTGAAACCCTCAAATTAGCAAATTAAGTGGTTAATTAGTGAAACTTCAAAATAAATCCAACATGGTAATAATATTTTTAAAATTGCATGCCTTTAATTTCAGGAAATATTTTCTGAAATTGAAAACATTCCTAAACAACAAAAAGAATTAAGACTGGAATATGTTCTTTGTTAAAATAATACAAAAAAGGGAAATAGCTATTGCACGTTTAAAGTGGAAAAGAAGTTTGGGGCTAACTTATGTTTGTGACTGCTTCTTCTATGCACTTATCTTCAAGATCATATCAATAGTAATGGTAAACTAGCCATAACAGCCATTTTTTTCCTATGTTTTGACAAAAAGTATTTTTTATTACATTATTTTTAAAACAGAATAAATACAAATACTAGAAAAGGTCTATGAATAATGATTTTAAAAACAAGTCTAGAAGTAAAGAGTCCATGTAGCAAGACAGTCTATTAACCTCATCCTAATTGCCTGATCTTGATTTCTGGGTCAACAGCCTCACTTGTTTATGAACCTGTGTGTACTGCTAAACATTAGTTTTATGAAGGACTTCAGAAATGTGCATGTAGGTTTTTTGGCTTTCCACTTATAAGAATATGCAATTCATTGGAAGGGATATATTGTCCTTACATTAGTATGAAATGCATATATTAAGACCTGCTGTAACTTGCTGCAAGAAACTTGTGAAGAGTCTTCATAAATTACTAATACATTCTATTTTGTCCGAATAACAGCTATATCTATCATAGGGTGAATTCTGCTTGTCCAGACCTCATTAAAAAGTTCACAAATTAATTTTTTTTTACTTTTTGATTGTAACTGATATGCACATTGTTTAGAGGGTACAGCAGTCAAATATTTTGTGCAAGAAATGTAATAAATTAATAATCTTGAGTGCATATAAGCTGTCTGGCAAAACAACATTTTATATGTGTGTGAGAATCATTACGCAGAATTTGCAGACTCCCAGTAATAGGGCAGAATAACTTCATCAACCTGAAGGTATTTTCACAAAAATCCCAGATATTTTAAAGGTGTAGACTCTCTGCTCCTTTGAATGTGCGTTTAACAAATCAGAGGCTCCTCCAAAGCCTTACAGTCATGGGACACTTTTTCTTTAGATTTTGTAAGGTCTGCCTTAAACTTTACTATACACTTTTGACTTAGACAAACTGAAAGAAAGCATAGACTGCTTTGTCTTCATTCTTTCTTTCCATCCTTCACACAGTTCTCAGCCCTTCTAGCCAAAGAAAATAAAATAATTGTAGAGAGTGATCAACTAATTTGTAATGAAGTATCTACAACACAGGTTTGTTGCAAATCACTTTAAATGGTACCCTTTGTATGTTCCATCTTTCCATGCTTGAAACTGACCTAATTTTGCTCGCACTTCTGATAAAGCAATTTGATATCTACTAAGCAGTACAAAGAGATGGGTATTATTGTCAACACTGCTGTTCCAGTTATCGGACTAACTGGAGTGATGCAAGACAGAGCTGGTGTGGAAATCCAACAGCCTATTCCCTGAAGAAGAATTCTCAAGCACAGATAAAAGTCATACCAGCACGGTGCAGCTTGCTTACTCCTATTCATATTACAACTATTTCTCAGACATTACACTTACAGACTGCTAGTGGCTTAAATGTTATTTATGAGTGAAAAATTGTGTCATAAAGCAAAGAAACCTCATTTGCAATGAAGGTATTAGTCAAATATGCAGTTCTTTCTCCTAGAGTTTAATGGAAGACCAAACAGAAAGAAAAATGAAAACACAGAAATAGAATCATGGAATCCTAAAGATTGGAAAGAACCTCTAAGATCGCCAAGTCCAACCATTAATCCAGCACTGCTAAGTCCACCACTAAACCATGTCTCTAAGCACCACATCTACATGTTTTTTGAACACTTCCAGGGACAGTGATTCTATCACTTTCCTGGTCAGCCTGTTCTAATGCTTGATCACCCCTTCAATGAAAAACTTTTCCTCATATCTAATCCAATAATGAATGGAATGCACTGTAAATATAGGATTTACCTGATTCATCATACATGTGGCCACAAATTACTATGCTTACTTTTACTTCATGTCTTCTGGCATTCCAGGGAAAATCTAGGTATGAGCAAAAAGGAAAAAAAAAGTACAAAGGCAGCTTTGTACTTAAGTGTAAAGTAAGCATTTAGGTAGAATCTTGCAAGAAGTAAAAAAAAATTGCATATCAATTAAAAAAACTCTAGAGTTGGCTTGTCAATACCTGTGTTTACAAAAGGTTTTCTGATTCTACAGTTTTCAAACAGGCCATTTTTTCCATCAGAAATACTTAATAAAGACAGCTCCATTAGTAAATGGTTAGAATTTTTGTCAAGATTGAGGGAATGACAGAAGACAAGAGCCTGGTAAGGGATGACAATGCCACTGAATTAACAGACTGAACCAAGAAGTGTTCCTTAAAAACACAGTCTCGCTTTTCTAAAAAAAACCCAAACCAAAATCCAAACCCAAACCCCCAAAACATATGAAAATGAATAGGCAGATGAATCTCTATTATATTTGTTTCACTTATATTTGTTGTTTTGGTTTTTTTTGAGGGACCGTATATATTTTTCTTACAGTATCACTAATGGCACGAACAGTTTTTACAGCAAGCTTGGAATTGCAATACCTCCATTTCTTCCTAAACTGCAATGTGTCCTGCAAATGAATAGTTTACATATTAGCATATATGAGTGAATAAAATTACTATTATCAGAATTTTTCGACTGATAAAATAAAAGGTGACGTTTGCAATCATATTTTTCTATAAATATAAGGAGATCTGTAAGGCATATATTTCATTAATGTGCATACATACACACATAGGTATGTACATGTGTATTGGTGATTTATGAATAATTGCGAGCATAATAATACTTTTCTTTCATGTTATGTTCCTTAAGTGTATTTAAAGTGGGCCTTACCCAAAGGCAATAACAGAAAGCTTCACAGAGTTTCAAAATATTACCTTTAGTATCTTCAAGAAATAGAAATTAAATACATGATATTAAATATAAGCTAAGTATCTTTACTAAATACAAATTAGAAAAAATATATGGAGTTTACTGTACACAGTATTGATATTTTTGATGACAACAACAACTATTATTATTATTACCATTACTTGTACTAGAATTAAATAGAACTTGGCAAGTATATTAAGTATAATTGAAGGTCATTCTAATACCAACTGATGTGGGAACAAATCTTAGCCAAGCAAAGCAATTTAATTTCTCTTATCCCAAAGCAGTCTTTGGAAGACAGGCTGTAGCAGTTATTTACTGTATATTCACTTACTTGTAGCAATTTAGTATATGAAACTTCAGTATGGTCTGAGAGACTTTCAGGTGCCTGTATATATCAAATATCCACTTCTTTTGAGTATGTGCTGAAAGCTTGTCTTAGGGTAACTTCACATGCTTGTATTTCTAAGAGTCACTTTTTGGTTGTTTAATCTGTTTTCTGCTATTGATTTGTTCTGGTCTTTTTTTTGTTAAAGGCTGGGTCTTTTAACAAATGTCAAGGCTAACATATCCTCTGTTTTGATAAGTAATGCAATATGTAAAACGCTTTGAATGAAATTCTTGGTGTCCAAGAAGAAAAGCTTTCTGAAACAGGTTATGATAGAAATTTTATGATGCATAGTAGACGTCATAGGGCATTTATCAATCCACCTAACATCGTGTGTCTGGAGATACAATTTATTTCAAAGTCCTTACCATATTGTATTACTTAAAAGCAAATACAGCATAAGAAGGCATGGAGAAAAACTTCAGTGTTTTAATGAAAGTGACCAGAACGAATCCTTAGCAGCAAAGCATTTACATCAATTTAAGCTCTAGAAAGAAGGTAGGTTCAGCAGGTCTGTGAAAAAGGTAAATATCAGAAAAGTTAAACGTCAGAAAAGGTACTTTTGAATAATGTTACATTGAAGTCAGATAAAAAACTATCTTTTGTTGCATTGTTTACATAAAAAAAAATTATTGTGTTGCAATTTCACATTCTATTTTTCTATTTCAAAATAATATTTAAATAGCATTGAAAAGCCTTGGGAGCAATTTATATGAAATTTCACATGATATGTAAAGATAAATCTTCTTTCTGTATGGCGATTTGAAGACAGAGTATACTCACGATTAACATTCTTTTTTTGTAAGTAAATGATGAATCTTGTCTATAAAACCGCTTGAGTTCAAGTTGGTAGGACTAGAGACTAGTTTTAAAATTTTGTAGAAACAGTGAAATTTCTTTGTTTATTAAACATTGATGCTGTTCTAACTAGACCCTGCTGACAATTACATACTTGAATAGTCTGAACTCTATAATGAGACTCAGTCACATGAAAGAGTTCAGAGAGATAAGCATTTGCACGAATAATTTATAAACATTTATTAATTTCCATTCCACACAAATAAACATAGTGCTCCAAATACATTTTTGTAAACTATTACATTTTTTCTAACTACAAAGAGGACTTTCAGCACCCTTGGTTATTAAAGCTCAATATTTATTTTGTCTTTCAACTTTTTATGTATTTCCCCAATTTTGAACATTTGGGATGAAAATTTACATACTGGGAATATGCCCATGGCTGAAGTTTTCTGAAACACTGGTCACTTCTAAGAAAATATGTAAAATATTTATGTTACCATTTGCAGATGGGACTTGAAATCTGCCAAGTAACATAGTCTTCCTTTTAGAATATGCCCAAATTTGGATCAAATATATACAAATTGAAGTTTTTCCACAGTCAGAGAAGTAATTCTTGATTTTTTTGCCTATGTTCACTAAAATATCAGTCAGCATGGAAATATGCTTTACCATGCCATTATATGGAGCTAAGCAGGACTATTCCTAAAGATAACATTGAAGATCATGTTAAGTCAGGGAACTTAAAAGCCTGCCTGTTCCATGCGGTCTGTGTCAGATGGAGCACAGGTACAGGAACTATGGAGAGAGGTGAGAATCAAAGTTCCTACAGGAAGGAGACAGAGAAGAGGTAGAGGGCTGGAACTAAAATTCAAGGCAGAAATGAGACTGAATTGGAATTAAGGTAGGAGAAACTAAAACTAACTTGACAGCTTGCCCTAGCACAGCTGGCACAAAAGACTACAATGACTTGACAAATAGACTGACACAGAGCAGAGAGAAAAATTCGAGGAAGAAGAAAGTTGTGAATTGGTAAAGGGGAACTGAGTAAGAATAAAAAAGATGGATTTCGGGGCACTAGGTGGCCCCTAATTCTCAGAATTTGCATAATTAAAAGAAGTGAAAATATAAGTGATGATAAGGAAGGATAAAAAGAATAAGCACATTAAGAGTCTGAACTCAAAATGTGCCTAAGTAGTGCACCAAACCAAGTCAGATTTGGAGGTCTAAAGTAGGAGATGATGAATCTGAGGAACACTGTCAGGAATAATCCGGATACAAAGAGGGCCAAAGGGTGAGAGGAAAAAGGTAATCAGATTGGGACGTGTGGAAACAAACATAAGACTTGTTGGGCTGTGTGGGAAGGAAAACTAAGAGTGGATGGGAAAGGAAGCTTATGCTGAAATAAGAAGCTGGATGAGCAGAAACAAGAATTTTTCATAGTAAAAGAAAGGATTGCAGAACACAGGGGTGGAGACAGTAATGAAAAAGACAAAAATTAGAAGAAACAAACCAAGGAAATAAAGACTGACTTGGGGAAGAAGATCTTATAGACATATCTTTACCATCCAGTGCAACAACCTGAAGTAGCTCAGCATTCATTACCAGACCTTTCAGTGCACTGACATGAGAAATCTACTTGACAAATATCCCACAGCAAAGGAAACCTAAAATTGTTATTTTTGACTCATATCATATGACAGAAATCCTTGTCATTGGTCTAATGGTTATGTGGGTAACCATGTACAAGTTACAAGTGGGTATCTAAATGAACTATAAGCCAATAGCTCAGAATGTTTTTGGTTTTTTTTTAAACTCGGTTTGTCTTCTAAAAAAACAACACACCCACAATGAAGAACACCCAAGCCCTAGCAGAAGACTATCAGACTATCAGGCTGTAAAATTAAGCACTTAAAATTTAGGAAATTCCTTTGTGTATCTGTTCTTGAATTATGTTCATAATTGAAAACACAGATGATGAAATTACATGAGATCATACATAATTTTTCTCCCCAGCCTGTTAAATTCAATGAAAGCAAGTTCTAAATGCCTTTTAAAATGTGCATTTAGGTAATTTTTTATTATGCAACCTCAAAGTGAACTGAGCAGCATCTCATAAAATATCATTCTGTAGTCCGTTCAAAAAGATTAGGTATGTGTTGTTTGATAGTTAGCTAATACATATATAATACATAATGCATATAAGAAAAATATGTATGTAGTTCCTTAAAAAAAAAAAAAAAAGAAAAAAAAGCAAGCAAGAAAGAAATATGCACAAGATACCCCTGGGTAAAATATAAATAATGATATGGAGAGCTTAAAAATGAGATGTTTACTACACACAAAGAATTCACAAATCCTAAATGAAAGACAGCAGTCCTTGACCTAGAATATACAGATAATAGTGATGCTAAGAAAAAAGGAACAGCAAAACAAGGAATCTTTAAAGTGAAGTTGCACCCTACACTGCTTAAACCAAAATTTAAGACTTTCTAAGGACTCTCATTATCAAAAAAATCAAGGGGAAAAAAAATCAAGGTGGGGGTTATGTCAAGAGCAAAAAAAAAATTGGGAAAGATGCAAAAAGAATTGAGAAAGATACAAAAAAGAAAGCAAAGTAAAAGCCATCATGTTCTTTTTTCTCTGAGTTTGAAGACTTTCCACTCTACGGAATGCATAATTAAGCTTCATTAATTAAATTTCACTGAATAACAAAAATAGTAAGGTTTGAATTTATATGAGAAATAAAAATGGTAAATGTTTTTTAGTGAAGAAATACCGGACTCCATTTTTTAACTAAGAGTAATGAAGGAATGACAAGGTTCAGGTCCTAGGAATGACAAGGTTAAGGCGTTTCAGAGGCTCTCTGAAAATCTAGAGTTCAGGGAAGAGAAGAATTAAGAATTCTGGGCAATATGTCAAATAACAGTTAGAGGCACAGCTATCATTGCATTCCATTTTAAAATTCTGGTGCTTCTGGAAATCCCTGTCTCAAGATTGAAGTTCCCAAGAGCAAGGAAAATAAAATTTAAACTTGTAGAGAAAAGAAAACCACAAAATTGTGATGACAGTTAGACAATGTAAATATATATAGGAGATTCATCTAAAGGTCCAACATTGGTTGGCCAGAAACAGATTAGGATGATAGAAAGTAGTTGATGATTGTCATAACCTATTCACAAATTGGACAAAATTATTAAAAAAATGATCCTGTCTAGTCAGGTATTAAAAAAAATCCTTAAATTCTAATTCTTGCAAAATACTTTTATGCCCATCTTGCAACGTAATGATGACTACACTACTGGTGTTCATGAAAATACTAAAACAAAAAATATAACCAGAAATTCACACCAATGTTTATGGAGTTAATAAAACACCAGTGATCTTAGGACTGATACTTGAATCTTACATAACTGTGACTGTAAGCCATTAACCATCATGTTTTATGTATGTGTACAACAGAAAAATTATTCATCAAGAAAAAAAGAATTTTTTTCCTGTCCTTTTTTTACAAAAGCAACGTAAATTTATGTGAAAATAAGAGGCGGAAAATACAATCAGCAAAAGTTCATACCAACACAACTACTTTTGCAACTTACTGGGACTAGGTGCCACAGAGATTAAGATTTTAGCAGTGGTCAGGTAAGAATGGACAAAAAAATTCCCAAACCAATCCCACCCAAAAAAATCATTTCAAGAAACACAAAAGAAAATATAGTTACCAGGGATCATAAAGCAATAACTGTGATTTCTAGAAGGAATATAAAGTAGTATGTTCTTAGATCATAATGTATTGGCCAACAACAGAAGCAAGGTCCTAAATTACATAGATAACTAATTAGTCCAACTGAACAATGGCTACTCTTTCTTTAGGTTGCACCTTTTTTTTTTTTAAGCTTTATTTTTTTCTGATACTGGGTCAATTTAAATAACACTCAGTTTTCCCTTTGAAGATATAATAGGTAACTAAATATGACACTCTAAAGTAAACAACTGTTTTCTTTAAACTGAGATATACTATGTTAAAAGCATTTCTTTTATTACTTAATTAATTTTACTTTGTCAAGGAACATAATTAAGTTAGTTTAGAATTAATCTATCCCATCCAACTTTTTCAGAAAAAATAGTAAATTTGGGTTATAAAAGATTTCAAATTTTTTAATCCAGAATTCAAAGAACCCACCTTTGGAAAATATATAAAGTACATAAAATTTGGGAAGTTCTTCAAAATATTTCTGAAAATCTTGACTTAGCCTTTCTAAAAACCCCTGTGAATTAACGGATAATAACTTTGAAGTGTTACATGTTTTGTCTTCACAAAGACATGTTAATTCATACTACATTTCCCTGTAGTATCCATAAAAAGCATTTTATTTCAGTATCTCGTGCATTAGGGGTTTTTTTTAGTAAATATACTTCAGAATCATTTATCTTGCACTTTTAGACTTCAAGTTCCAGCCTGTAAGATCTCAACAATTTATTGATAAAATTTGCAAATTACAAGTTATTTATATAAAGAATATGATTTAACAATTTATTCAAATGACACCTCTAAGGTCACAGAATCTTTATAATAATCCGTAATATAACTGCAGGTTAACTCAATAGGAATACACCTACTAAATCACTGAAATAGTTTTTTAGGCGACTTCATTTAATATTTCAGAAAGCAAAATGAAGAGCGACCATACGACAGGAAAGTATTTTATAACAAACACATTCTAAGTAAAGGCAAATTTATAATGGTTTTAGATTAAGGATGCCACAGGACTAACAATTTAGTTTTGATCATTGAAAACCAATAGTCTTTGGCAAACAGAACGAATGTAACAAGCATGTTTATATACTGCATATGAAATGTATAAAGGTAATAGTTATGTTTGGCTTTATATATAATATGCATTACCACTGAATGTATCATCACTGTTTAATTTCTCAAATCCATGATGAAAAAATTTGTATAGACACACATGCAGAAATGTATGTAAAAAGGCATACAACCAGGCCCTTTTTTCCTTAGTTTCTGCACTACTGGAAGGAGAATGAATATGCAGTTATGGTGTAGTAGATGTGTATTTCATGGAAGTATATTTATAATACTGTAAACGCTTTCGCTCTGCCCGCTGCCTACTGCCTCTGCTCTCTCTCACACTTACAATTCTGCCAGCTGATTGTTGGTCTTGCTCCTTTCCTTGTCACTCCTCATTGAAAGTATACTACAATGACACGCTTTTTCTTCACCCCCCCAAAAAAAATCTGTTCCCAAACTCCTAACTCAGTCAAGTTCTACTTGTCTGTATTTGTCAAAAGAACTTACTTTTATTTATTTTTCTGGATGGAGTTACAGTGTATGTTACAATCTAGACAGCAGTTATGCATTAATATGAATGCAGTGTATACTATTTAACGCAATTATTCAAGATATGGACGCATGCTATTCTGGATATATGAATATAACTATAATTTTGCCATTGACTTCAGTAGCTCAGAGTTATCTCACCAAAATTCAGGATCTTAGCAGTTAGGAATCTCATCTAATTTTAATGGTGTGGCTTTATCACTAACCAATGGAGAGAAGCAAGAAAACTCAGGACAAAATTCATTCTTTTCTCAGATGGCAGGCACAGAGAAAGAATCATATTCTTTCTCCATGGATACAATTAACTTAGAATATGATGATAAATTTAATCTAATCTAATTTTAGGAATGTAAATCAAGTGAATAAGCACAAACAAATTGTACTTACTGTTATTTTTTGCCTGTGGTGAATTAATATAATGCAAATAAATCTTTATTCCAAAGCCTTCACAAAGTACGTCAGAAAATAGAGATATCAAGTGTTTCTACATGTTTTTCTTGAATTTTAATTTGCTTCTCATTGAAAACAAAAAGTCTGCATATAGGAAGGTATAATCAAAAAACCAATCCAGTAATTACATATAATTTATGAAATAATCCGATTCCTATTTTGACATAAAACATTTCAAAAAAATTCACTACTTAAAAAGTCTTAGGGATTTTCTTAATTTTTCCAGAATTATTTAACACAGCTTCTATTTCCTATAATGTATATTTTTGGGGTTGGGATTTTTAGTTGTTTGAAAAGGACATGGTACACAAATGACAAAGAAAGGATAAAGTATGTCATTACCAGAAATATATTAAAGGTATATTACACAAAATAAGTGTAAAAAAAAAAAGTTTAAAATTCTATCATTTTATGACTTTCAAACATTGTTTTTTTATTTTGTGTATATATAGATCATTTTGTTAAGTTCTATGATATTAGAGTGGTAAAAATATAAGGCTTTAAAGGGATCTTCTGCTACTGAGCTATAGTAAGTTCGGTGGGATCATATACTACAGCAAAACTGCTAATCAACATGACAGAAATCTGTGCCTTGATTTAGCATATGTGTTGTGCTATCCAGCTAACAAAACAGGCATTTTTAAAAGCTCTTTTGGAAAAAAAAAAATCAGGTAAAGATTAAAGAAACAAACTGTATTATAATTTAGGGAAACAAAAACCTTTTAAGAACTCAAACCTCAGAAGACCTAGAATACAGTACTAGGAACTTTCCATTAAAATCACAAGAGGAAAGTATTAATATTAAAGATGCAGTTTTTAAACAGAACCATAGAAAATATATGAAAAAGCTTTAGGTAAAAAAGAAACAGAAAGATACGTAGCATGTGTTATTAAGGATCCCAAGCACACTCAGTTCCACCTATCATTTTGAAGTGATCTTTAATACTGATACTGAAAAAAACCATCACTTACTCAAAGATCTTGTTGAGTGTCTGTGTGGCGGCCTGTTTTTTTCTCTGTTCTCAGTCAAAGCACTTCCACTGGCCATGGAAACAAGGTCTAAATCCATGTCTTCTCTGCTTACAGGGCTTGCCTGGAAGCAGTGGGAGAGAATGTACACAATCATGAAACAAAATATAACATTTTCTGAATGTAGCTCACATTACTCCAAATAAACAAACAGGGTCTGTCAAACAACCTTCTTCAAAATGATACCACAATCCTTTTTTGTTGCCTAGGCTGAACAAATGCACTATGTCAAAGCATTTTTGTAAATAAGAGCCGATGTTAAAATTGTGGTTTGTCATCTGAGTCAATGCAACAACAAAAGAAAACATTTTAGTACAGTAATTTTGAAGAAAATCAATCTTGCAGACGGCTGATGAAACCTTAAACAGCTTAAGATCATTTACTGACCAGTCTATAATTTAAGTTATAGTTGAATGTCAGAGATGTCATATTGGATTATTTCCTGCGATATTTATGCTTTATCCAGGACACATATCACTTCAATCAGTCAAAGGCCCAGTAAGTAATTTAATCTTTTAGGTTTTGCTAATTAGCCATAACTATCAGACAACATTTTAATTATACTTTAGGCAAGAGTATTATATTAATTATAAACTTCTTACATCCAGTGGTGGTATGTTTTGGCATGAGGCATGTTACCTGCACACAAATATGGCAAAATAGAAATGAAAATCATATTTCATTTTAGCAATGGTATTTTGTTAACATGCAGGGCAAAGTTTAAAAACTCTGACCTGAAAGATACCACACACTGTAAATTGTAGACTGTTAGCTTTGCAGAAACAACTTCACTTTTACTCAAGAAGGAAATGAAAATTTATTCAACACCAAATGCAGCATCTAATACTGTTGACTAGATCCTGAGGGCCAGTAAAAATGATAGGGAAAAATAAGACACTGCAGACAAACAATCTACAAAATCTCCAGCGTAGAGTCAGTCAGCTGAAAGTCCAGAACAGAAAGATGTAATTTTCTAGGCTCTGGACCTTCAGAAGTGGAGTCCAGAAAAGCAGATTAAGTACTTTCTACCTGGGCTGAAAAGCTAGGTGTCTTTCAGAAGCTAGGTGTCTTTCAGAAGCTAGGTGTCTGAGTAGAATGCATTATTATTATTTTTAATATAAAAACAAAAAAAACCCCCATACAGAACAGGAAAGACTATGCTAGTGGTAATGTCACCAAACTTTTGTATAGCATCGTAGTACCATGACTGCTCAATGAAGTATTGAGAGACTGGGTCTCAACTCCTTCCTCAGAGGGTTAAAGCCTGCAGCTCCCTTTTTCTCAGGAAAATGCCGTCACTATGGAGTTGTAGGCTATTCTGGAGGAGACGATCTCCAGACTTCCTGTTCAAACTCGCTCACTGTACCAAGAGCAGCACTGCACCAATGCAGACAGGCTTTGTAGTCCAGTCTAACTTAGAGAACTCAGATGAAATGGAGACCTGGTTCATTTCCTTGTCTTTACTCAGTCACTGTTTAATGTAAAATTCATTAAAAAGTCCATGCATTTTCAAACCAAAAACTCCAAAGATACAGAGATTTTACACTCTTCCTTAGTGACTGCATACCCTTTGTGCCCACACAGAAAGTTTATCCCTTGTTTTCTGATGCTTGCCTTTTATTTAATGACCAGGATTTTAAAGTTTTGCTTTACACAGGTAGCAGACTTTATTATTACTGTTAACATCAATAATTTATTTTCTCTTCCATAGCTATGTCAAGAAACTTTGAAAAGAGTAATGTTTTATCCTGCCAATTCTTTATATTTTTTTGGACTTAGTATTTACAGTCACTTTAAGCTTGTGAGAACTTCCTACATTCAAAATCATGAAACAGAAAGCTTTTAGTCTTTCATTAGTAGAAGTAATACAATCATTGTGATGCTCAAAGAGATTCAAACCAATGGAACTGATCATTCTTATTTCCATCTAACCTATTTCAATACACAGCAAATGTTTTCTAATGTCCCAGCTCCCAAAGACCCAGGCAGCCGTGGTATTTTAAATATCTAGCCTTTCCATGGTACTGGTATTCAATTCCTACCATCATAGAAACTGAGGCTTCATCATCCTGTTGCCAACAACATTCAGGGTTATATGCTAGATTTTGATAGGGCTATCTGTCTCTTTGTGGTAAAATATTTGTTATTTTATTTCAAATAAAGAAAAGTGTTTTCACCTAATTACAATCAGAGTAATATTTAAGGTTGTGTTAATCACTGGAGCAAACTTAATTTCAGGTTTGTAAAGAAGCTATTTGAAAGTCCTCTGCAACTAATTAAAACCTTCCTTTTAAATTTATAGCTTAGAGCCAAAATTTGGAAGAAATTTAAGATACTGGTACAGTTTCTTTTTGGAGAGTGTAGTAGTGGACTTCCATCTGTAGTGATGTCCATAGTCAACTCTTCAGACTTTATGCTCTTCATTTTATTACTACAAACCCTTTTTTTCCAATTAATTCGAAATTAACTTCAGCCAGGAGGAACCTTTGCCCTGAACACAGTTCTGCATTTGCATATTTGTCTATTCCTATGTAAAATTATCAAGATATTCTGCAACATTCAGAGATAAAAAGTACTTTTAAATTCAAGTTATATCTAAATGATTTGGAGATACTGATTAACCATGAAGTGGTTAACCCTGTCAGTAACTTAAACTTCATAAAAAAAAGTATCAGGAAGTATATCCTACTTGTTATTCAACAAAATCATATTAATTTATGGTAATACGTTTAAACTGTAAGTCAGTACACCTTCCTAAGCACTTCTATGGAAGTATTAGTAAGAAGAATCATCAAAATGACCATGATTAGGATAATAAGGTCTTAGATTTACTGCAGGTTACTACATAGGAACATGTGAGAAGTGCTAAGATTTTACTGCTAATATGCAACCATTGAAATATCATTTTGTATCTGTGAAAAGGAAAGTCTTAAATTATTGGAATGTGCACAAATAGCAGTTAGAAAACTATATTAATTTAGTACTTTCAGAATGCAGACTTATGGAATGCAAAAAATCAGCTTCATGATCAGGCATCTGACATATGAATAAACTACTGGAAATGCCCAGGAATGCTTTCCTCTTCTAAGTCTCTCACTCTTTTTTTCTTTTATTTTAATGTATACTTTCCACTTTCTTTCAGTTTACCAGAAATTTTTGATAATGACTGAAACTGTTAACATAATTTTTATCATGATTTCATAGTTTTTAACTGACATATTGTGCAAAAGCAGTAGGACTCATTCACATTTCACCTTTTAAAAAAGAACCCATATAAATTTTAAAACCAAAATTCTCTATCCTAGTGTACAAACCACATCATTATTTCATTGCCCATATAGTACTGTTTTCTGCATTATAGATACATTTTATTCCATTTTCTATTTTTTGAACCCTCTATTGCAATTTTCTCTGTATTTCATTCATGTGGAACAGCTATGTAATTATGTGGCACAGGCTGTGACAATTCCATAACTTTGCCAGTTATGTGGGCACACCACATAATACTATTATGGGATTGCAGCATTATTTTGTGGACAGAACTGCTTATTGTAAATAACATACAATCTACCTATATGCACATATGCTTACCAATAATTACATTATATGTAATTTAGATAACATTATTAGATTATGATTTTCTCAAATTAGATCAGTTACTGTTTTAGACTTGACCTAACAAATAACTATTGGTGCTGCTGCAATGAAACCCACCACAATGGTCACTAGCTTCATGATTTCAGCACGTCAGCTTTAAAAGAACCTAAGAACTGGACACGTCCCATCCCAGAGAAAAATATTTGACAAGATTTGTCTTAAAGAAAACAGTAATAGCAACATCTAAGCCTCAAAAGCACTTTTTTCAGAGGTGAATTTTAGAAGAGTTTATGGAATCATCTCCAAAACATGCAAATTGCATAGGTGGTAAATGTAAAGAAGACAGAGATTAGAAAGGGCAAGATTGCTCAGAGAACAAAATGAGGCATATGACACATCATCTAACTGGGAAATAATATTTTTTATACAATATTTTTATACAACATTTTACATCATGTATATGAGTATAAAACACTATTCTGTATAAGTGTCCCATTTTTTAAACCCCACATAATAATATCAATATAAGAATATTGCTAGTTTGGCAATAAAATGTAAAGTGTATATATATAGAAATGGAGTGAGTATAAACTGGTCTGTAGGCATCATCAGTGCTTGCTATTAAAGGAACTTTTGGGTGCCTCTGAGTCTATTAGTTTTGTAAACCTTCAGATTGTTAAATTGCTCATATTCCCCCTCTTGGCAACCTACACAACTACTCATTTCAGAGAATACTTTTTTTTTTTTTTAAATGCTGCAAAAAGAGTGCATCATGAAAAGAGCAGGGGGCATTTGATGATGTAAAAAAAATACAGAAAATAAATTGCAGGAATAAGTCTAATTTTATGCAATTTTTTTTGTAATGTTACCATATTAATGTACAATTCCAACTTACTGTATTTCAATAAATGACCACTGAAGACATATTAGAATGATTTAGTTATGTGACATACAGAATCTGAGAATATTTAAAGTTCAATTGACAAGAATATAGGTTTTCAGTAAAAAATATAATTGGAACTGAACCATATTTAATTTTTTCCAATTTTTTTTTAATGTTGAATTAGAAGCTTTAAAAAACACACACTGGCATTTGATGTCTTATAAACAAACTCAGTGTCGGATCATAAAACTAGAAGCCTATGTACAAACACGGGTTCTTGTGCTAAAATACTTTCTTCTGATCTCCGTCAATGGGTAACTTGATTGCCAAATGTGACAGCAGTAAAGAATTGTATTAATAAAAATTCTCCTCTTTTTACACAAAGTATGGATTGGAAATATTTCAATTCTGCAAAATCTCACAAAGAAACAAGGTCTTACCACAAGCTGTACTCGTCTACTGTCACATATTGCAGGATCTAATTCAGGCAAAAAACGACAGCTGAAAAACCATAGAATAGAAATTTATCTCTGTACTGGGTTTGCTAAAATACCTGCATAGAATATTTTCCTGGAAACAATCTTGTTGTGTGTTGTCTTTTTTTTTTTTTTTTTGGTAATTTCATTATTAAAATGCATTAGAAAAATTAATATTAATTGATAAAGTGTTGGAGTCAGTAGTATTAAATTTTCTGTAATTAAGATTAAAATCAATAAAAAATGTACAATTGTTTAGTCGAAAGATAAGACTAAGTTAAAATGTAAATGTCAATAAATACAAACATGCATGAATTTTTGCATGTGTTGACATAAATTGTAGGCAAACCAGTTGTCATATTACTCTATGTAGGAATAAAATTGTTCTCAGTTGCCTAAATATATCAGCGGTTATAAACAGTCTATCAGTGAAGTTCCAATGGAGATCAGTTGGACTTTTGCCACCCTGAAAAATTATATCATGATCCATAAAAATGTCAGTACCAATACTAGTGCACAGTACACACCTGCAGAAGTAGCATAATAATATTTAAGAAAATTCTTTAATAAATTTCTGTGCCCTCTTACTTTCAAACACCATTACATATTCTGTTCCAGTGTTTTCATTCAAATTAAAAGTCATGGAAGTTATCTTAAACAAACACTTGGGAGTATTTCACTATTATGGAACATGATTGACAGACAAATATTTCTGCAAACCCAAATAAATATTTCCTAAAGAACATATTCTTCATATACTTTCTACAGTCATTGATACAAACTGGATAGTTGAAATATTTTCCCACACAAGACAGAACAGTATGCATCCAATTTAACTACAAATTAAATACATTTTACATGAAAATAATGTTAAAATAATATATCAAATCTATTGCTGACACTTTGTTCAGTTTTGTTAGAGGTGCTTGGCATTGCGTCTACTAATGACTTCATTAAGACATCAATGGTTTATATTGAATTTATGACTAAAATATACTTACGATGTCTTCATTTTAGTTTAGGGAATATTAACTTTTCCCTTAATTGTGTTAATATTTTATCTGTTTCATAACCAAAAATGAACATAGAAGCAGCATGTTTACATTTTAATACAGTATACTATGAAGATGTAAAAGATGGGTTTCTGTTTTGAAGACAAAAGAGAAATACACTCTATCTAGTTAAAAAAAATAATTTTTTAAACTTCCTTAATCAAATCTAACAATACAGCTAATGTTACAGTTGATCTAACTACATAAAACTAGAATATATATAAATAATGTTATAAAATATATGATGAAGAAGAACTTTTTCCTACACTCTTTACAGTCTAAACCCCACTGCATTGCTAATGTAAAACTATGTAGTTATTTATCATGAGATTCTGTACCGTTTATCATTTAATTTTCACTGTGGAAGTAGTATCTATACAATGACTACTAAACTAATTCTAAAGGGTGACATGTTTAGGACCCGGAAATATGGTGTACTGTCTGCTAGCTGTAAAGTCATGTTTGTTTTAGAACTATTAACCTAGGTTTCACTTTACAAGAAAAATTTAAAATAAAAAAAAAAATCTAATTTAAAGGCGATGACCTCACCACTTCATATTTCTGGAACTTGCTGCTTCATAATCCAAAAGCTGTGCATGAAGCCATCGGTATGTGAAGTCTTTTCTCCTTTGTAATTTCTCATCTAAAGCAGTATCCAGCTGAGAACATTCTTCTTTTTCACCTGGGGAGGAAAAGAGATACTCCTGCCTGTCATCATTATTTTAAACATATTTTCTTTAAGATTCCTTAGATAAACTTGGAACCCATTGCCTTTTACAAAAGAAAAAAGGCAACTACTTTATTTTTATGCAAAGAGTCCAACAATTCTAAATTCATTTGATATGTTTAAGAAAAACTTTTAAATTAGTTTTAATTTTATTTTTTATCTTCTCTGTTGGGATGCAATATTTGTCTTCTGACTAAATTTATTTTATTGGGAAATAAAACTATCCTCTATTATGAAGTTCATATAGAGGCATCTGTTATACATAAATTGCTTGTCACAGTTGCCATGAATGTTGCTTATTGTGCTATTTCTATAATTAAAAATATACATTCACACTTCCAATTCTATTTATTAGTCTATAAGATCAAAAAAATATCACCATTATATGCAAGAGTGGCATATAATGGCAGTCTTGTTACTCTGATCTGTCTTCTACTGATATGATCCATTAAGGCATTTTAATGGCAATTTCTGATACTGGATTTCAAAGCACTTGCATATATGATATTGTTTTTCACAAATTGCTACCGGCTTTTGAATCACAATAGACAGCTAAAGACAGAGAATAAAATAGCGACGTTATGGGGAAAAAAAACCCCAAAACTGTACAGTTCTGGACATCCTTCAGTTTTTGGGACCATTCTGCTGTATAACAGATACGTTTTGAAACATAAGGAAGAGGATGCCAAAATTGGAAGAGCCTGCAGAGGAAGCATCATTGTTCCATGGGGACACTCAATTTTTTATTTTTTACCCTTATACATGAACTTTTTAGGTTATGTCTGTTTGGCAACTTCAACTCAGGGTTTTTAAGAGACATCAGAAAACTTTTTTTTTTTTTACTAAAGCTTTTCTGTTTTTTTCTTTCAAAGATTTTTCTTTCCTCGGTGATAGGTGAATTCAGCAGCTACTAGAAGTTGTTTAGTAAACTGCAGGACCACTTGAACCAGCAAAGAGCATAGGTGACTTCATTTAACACCATTCCATTTGCCCGCTGTAAATGCTTTAACTATCAACTGTAAAGGGGTGGGGGAGGGAGATATCAGAACTGCCATAGTTTTTATTCATGTGTTGACAACATAAACTGAAATTACAGGCTATTCACCAACTCACCTTTTAAGACATTTGGTACATTACCTGTGGTATTTTTTAAAATTACCTGTAAAAATTGTTGTTTACTTTGCATAAACTGCAAAATATAATTCCTCGTTTGCATTTTACCTGCCTTTGCAGTGAGCTCAGTGCTTTCAACTTTAAGCTCTAAGGGAATACTGTTAAAATATCATAGCTGCTTATTTCATAGTCTGAAATACAATGTCTTTTGGTTGTGCTCTCTGTTTGTCTTAGCACAGACAATGCCTATTTAAATTAAATCCATTCCTTAGGCTGAACATGTTCCATTGTCAAGGACATAGTTACCCAATTAAAGTTAGGCAAGGTCCTGGTCCACAATATGAAGTCATATATGTCTTGCTAGTCACTCACAGACTAGAACTTAGGTGGAAGAATTTATCCTCAGTTCATGTAAAGAGCTCTCATTTACCTTCTTAGGTGGACAGAATATGAACAGTTTGGATGGACAGTCACTGTATCGACAAAAATGAGGTGAGGGCTGACTAAAAAGGTCAAGCTGAGAATTGCTCAATCAGTGCCAAATATTAGAGAATTCTAATTGCACAGTTCAACACCCTCCTTTATTAAAGTGGGAACTATTTCTTCTAAACTAAAGGTATTCTAACTTTAACATTTTGAAAATTTATAGGTTCCAAATTCACAACTACACTGGTACTTTTGCAGCTCTCCATTTAAGAAAGATCCTGATTCATAACAAGAGTAGAATACTTTTTGTGTGACTTCACAAGAGCAGTCCTGGAGATAGAGCCTTCTACATATGTTCTCCAATGAGGAATAATCTCCCAAGAAATTATATTTAGTTTTTTCCTTATCTGTATTTACAGAAAAGTTGGTCCAGTCTTACCATCTTTCTCAGGATAACTACTTCTTCCTATTAAAAGAATCGGTATTATTTATGCATTTATTAAAGTGTTTGCTATCTTTTCATCCACTAAAAGAGAAATCAATATAGGGGATTTAAAATGAATACTAGAAGTTCATATCTGAGTCTGTGTGTCAAAAGATGAACACACAATAATCCGTGATAAAACTTAACAAAAAAAGGAAAACTTTTAACTTGACAAGCTTTTTTCAAAAAATTATTTTTAACAATTTTCCTTAGTTCTTTTGATTGAACAATGTTTGAAACACAACTGGCTTTGTTTAATAAAATTTTAATTTATTTGTATTTAGTTTTGCATATTAATTACTGAAACATAATTCAAACTAGAAAGTGACCAAGATAAAAGTGCGCAGAATAAGGTTTTCTTCCTTAAAATTATATACGCTATTAGACAGAGTATTATTGTTCCATATTAGTGTTAATAGTGGCTTTTTTCCCCAAATGGGCAAACACTGTTCAATAATTTGTTTATAATGCTGTACAAAACTGTATTCTATTTCCTTATTTGGAACATATTCATATTCTTATTTTTTAATAGTAACATCTCTCTTTTTAATTCTTATGAAACAAAAAAAAATCCATGTTATGAACTAAAGCACTGCATTATCACTTTTCTATTTCGCTTATGAACATCATGTGTTTGAGAATGTGGTGTATCAGTACCATTAACATGCATTTGCTTGATAGCTTTTTTAAATTAGGGCTATGGGTTTTTTTAAAAACCTGGACCTAATTTTGTAGAAGTAGTAACACTCACAGAAGTTCCAAGGAGCTGTAAGCATCTGCATCTTTGAAATGGATCAGACCCATAATCTTTAATTGTTAAATAGGGACAACTCTTAGACTATCAAAGAAAAAAGAAATACATCAAAGAAGGCACAACTCCATCAAAAACCAAATTAATTTCAGAGGTATTTAAAGTATCATAGCTTCATTAGATTATCGCTTCTAAGCATTTGATCTTTCGACTTTTTTTTTTTTACATGACACACAAGTTAATAATTTAAGATTAGAATTGTCTTACATTTGGCATTAATACAGTAATGATTTTTAGGTGTTGCCAATTAATCATCCACACACATTCAGTGCACTTAGGCCAGATACAGTGAAGTATTCAGGGCCACCTACTGGCAATCTGCTACAAAATTTGGGCATCTAAATAGAGAACTTAGAAAAGCATGGGCATCTGAAATATCCTTGGAACTTAGTATTACAGGAAAATAACAAATTTTTTTCTAGGTCACCAAACCCACATGCAAACTCATAAGAACCTGAACTTTAGGATCCAGAAAAACCCCATCCTTCATCTGTCAAATCTGTTTGCTGGGCGTGATGTGAGACACTATGACTACACCAATTCTGATTGTTGTAAATCACAGTTAGCTACTTCGTTCTTCATCAATTTACATGCAAGAGGATGCTAAGGATTCTGATTCAACATAGTATTTTTTTTTTCAAATTTATTTGTTGGTGATGGGTAGATAATGTGTCATATGTTTCTTGATACAGAGAAATGTATGGAGAAGTTTGCACTGTATCCAATCTTTCAAATTTTGTGTTTAGAGGGTGATTTAATTCACTTCAAAACTAGCTTCATACTGAGTAAAATACCAATAACCTAAAAGACTAAGAAATCTAAGACCTACAATGTGAAAGCAGGGCTTGGAAATTCCTGAGCATTCTAAGTTTTCCTCAATAAAAAAAAAAATAAATCTGTGACCATAGTTAATTTTCTCAATATGTATTCTGGAAATTGTGTCCTTAATATAGTACTTCCATAGCTGAGCTTAGGTATAAAATTATTGCCTATGCTATCAGTACACTAAAATTTCCTTTCTGTTAGTATTCTGGCATAAATTATTGGTCAACAAAATATTAAGGGTGTGTGTGCAAGTCTGTGTTTGAATGTACAAACTGTAAAACTTTATCCTTAGTGAAAATTAAAATTATATTAATAACAAAATTACATTATAGAAAATATATAATACTGATATTTTATATATATTATATAATATATATATATTATATAAAATTATATATACTCTTTATATGTTTATATAGGATTTATAATTTCTCCTGTCTTCTATACTGTTATGTTATGTGCATAAGACACATTTTTATATTATCTTCAAAACCCAAATCTAAAATCTACATTTCTATCTCCTTTTTCCATGTTAGCCAACCAAAAAAAATGGCACTGTTTCTGTCACAATCTGTGTAATACATGCAGAACAGAAAGTAAGAATGACATGATTTGTTCTTGTTGTCAGGGCAAGAAAGTGAAGTATTTGGAAACAGACAGGAAAATAACAATAATAAAAACCTATGACCCCCCCCCTTCCACTCCCAAAA